>JAPYZE010003366.1:0-15916 GCA_030522805.1 Leptomastidea abnormis | reverse complement strand
AACGAGAACGAACTAGATTTGTTTTAAAGTACATAAATTCTTTTTCCTTTTATTTTAAAAATTTGAAAGTAAGTTACGTCCCTGAGCCACGACGTAACAATTGGGGGCTCGGCCTACTTCTTTTAAGGAAAATTTTAAGTGAGAAATTTGATCACGTTCTTGAGTACCTATCATCATGGGCGAAAGAAATGAAGATGCACGTAAAATCATGCTTAAAGTTATCACCCTAGTTGAACCCAATTTCACCAAAGACTATGATCCTACGCTTGGACAATGCTTAAAAAACCTTCAACAACGATATCAATCAGCTTCTGAAATAGAACCACAACGCATAAATGATCTTAATAAGCTTAAACTTTCTTTATCTCAATTCGTCGAAGGTGATAATTTAGAATTAATCGCGCAAGACGAAACCTGCTTAGACATTATTATTGAACTAGTCAATAACAATATTGATCCTAGATCTATCATTGAGTGCATTTCTGGCCAAGAAACGGTTAAACAATTCAAAGAAAACATTCCTTCTTTATTAACAAAAGACCCTAAATTATCAGACTTTACTACCTTCAGCACCCCAAACGCTTTAATCTTGAATGCGGACCAAATTAAAACCGTACCTACCGAAAAAGAAGTACATACAAACACTCAACTACATACCACTCAAGTTTCAAATAATGCCACTAAACCTCCTAGACAAAACCAGGCATGATATCTAGTACACCTTTCTCTAGAAATAATAATTCAACTTCAACTTCTAATAATAAAAGTTCTTTAATGCCTATTAGAAATTTATCCATTCGTGACACTTTAGAACTTATTCCTGTTTTTAATGGTACCAACATTCCACTATCCACTTTTATTGAAGGCTGTAGAGAAGCTGTTAATGTAGTCCCAGATAATGAACCCGATCTTGCAAGATTAATTAAAATGCGTCTTTCTGGTGAAGCCCTTAAATGCACTAAAAGTAAAGTTTTTTCTAATCTTGAGGAAGTCGCTAAATTCTTATCCAAACTCTTCGGATCGCCAAAAACTTGGTATCAAATTTCAGGCGAATTAGCCTCAGTTAAGCAAAAACGAGACGAAAATGTTATTTCTTTCTCCAATAGAGTAAAAGCTATCGCCCAAGAGTTAATTGAAGTTTCAGTAAAAGAAAATAGATTTTATGATGAATTAATCGAACAACTTGAAAAGGATAAAATTAAATTTTTTATTAAGGGATTACATTGGGTTATTAAAGCTCGAATGAGTGATTACCCTGATTTAGAAGCAGCCACTGCTGATGCCATTGAAATCGAAAGAGATTTCGCCTGTTGCGACCCAACTACTGAGTTACAAGAAATGGCTAAACAAGCGGTTTCATTTAAAACTGAAAATCCGACTCAAATAAATCTAGTAGAACCTGTAAAAACCGAAAAATGCCAAATTTGCCAAAAATTAAATCACACAGCGAAAGATTGTTGGTTTCGCATTCCTTCTAATACTCCGCCCCCAGTGCAAAAAATTAGACCTAACCAAAATAATCAATACAATGCCACTCCCACCAGACCCCCCCCGTGGAACCAACAGCCCAACATTTCCAATCCGCAAAATGGACGAAGCAATCAGCCACGCCCTAATACAAATACTAACTACAATCAAACACAAAATAATAGCTCTAACAACTCTGCAATTCCTTTATCAGAAATCCAATGTAATTACTGTAAGGAATTTGGGCATTATAAAAGTAATTGTCAAAAAAGACTTTTAAGCGAAGAAAGAAAGAGATCAGCGGGAAACTCCCCGGGTTTCTCCGACCAGGGCGCTCAGAGAGAAACCAATCATGTACAGCGCCCCCAGCAACAAAAGCAGCAACAATAAAAAATAACCTTATACTATTAAATTTGAATAACCAGTCACCTTCAGTCAAAATAAAATTCGGTGAAAATTATCTGTCCTTTTTAGTTGATACTGGCGCTGGTGTGTCACTTATTAAAATTAATAAAATTCCCGAGGATACACTTATAAATGAAAGCAACATCTTAAATTTACGAGAAATTACTAATCAAACTATATATTCTCTCGGAAAAATTAGTCTACGCTATGAACATATTATTTTCGATTTTCACGCCGTACCTTCTCACTTTCCTACTATTGAAGATGGTCTGATCGGTAACGCCATTTTAAGAAAACATCACGCGGAAATTAATTATAATGATAATTACTTGATAATAGATAATATTAGATTTAGATTATACTATAATAAAACTTCGAACATTAATAATATTAAAATCTTTGACAAAATCTGTCCAAATAAATCTGAATTTGAAAAATTTGAACTTCCAAAATCGAAAATTTGTCCATATAAAGTAGAAATAAATAAATCAGAAGAAAATCATAAAGTTAGTAAAAATCAGTCATTTGTACAAGAATTGGAAAAAACTGATATTAAAAAAGAAAATTATGAAAATAAAACAGCTAGTAACTTAGAAAATAAATCTGTAAATGAGAGCAGTGATAAAATCAGTGTCAGCCAAATTAAAAATTTGAAATCAGAATTAGAAGCTGAAAATTTAGTTTTTAAAGTTAATTTAGGGGCCCCCTTAGATAAGTCTAATTATAAAAGCATTTGTATATCTAGTAAATTAAGTAGTTTAGAATCTGAAAATAAATTAATAATTAGTAGCTATCAAGATAACAAAAAATTAACACCGATCAAACCAAACTTCATTTGTGGTTCAGTAAAACGAACCAGTTATTAGTTTCTAAAGAAATTACGTTTATTGTCGTCAAAAATCAAAAAAACGTTTAAACTAAAAATAATTTCCAAATACACTTATAAACTTTTTCTCAAAGTCATTCGAAACATCAAAAAATTATATCTTAATTCTGTAAAAATCTTTCGAATTAATATTAATAATTTACTATATAAAATCACCCATAAAATATTATTTACTACCAAAATTAATAAATTTATTAACCTATTTTTAAACATTAAAGTCAAAATTCAAAATTTTACACATTTGTACAATAATCGGTATAAAAAATCAATATTACACATTTGGGAAGAAAAACAAAATAAAACCAAATCACTTCTCAACCTACAGCATTTAGACAGTAATCAGAAAGCAGAAATTGAAAAAATTATCGAGGAGTATTCTGATCGATTTTATGTTGAAGGGGACATCTTACCTTCCACTGACATTATGGAGCTTAACATTCCTACAACCACTGAAACGCCTATAAAAACTAAACAATTTAGGCACCCTCCTATTATGCGTCAAGAAATCAATAAGCAAGTCCAAGAAATGCTTGACAATGACGTCATTGAACCGTCCACTAGCGCCTATTCAGTCCCACTATTTTGCGTAGACAAGAAACCCGGTCCTGACGGTAAGAAACGTTACAGATTAGTTATCGATTTTCGAAAGCTTAACTCTGTAATACCAGATTACAATCACCCCGTACCAAATATCACTGATATTTTAGATGAAATTGGAAACTCCAAATATTTTTCGGTATTTGATTTAAAATCCGGATATTATCAAATCAGAATCAACAAATTAGACAGACACAAAACGGCTTTTATGTGTGATCTTGGACTTTTTCAATTTAAGCGGACACCTTTTGGATTAAAAACCAGTGCACCTATCTTCTTAGCAATGGTAGCAGCCGTCATAGCAGGACTCAAGGGCGTCGTTTCCTTTTTTGACGACATCTGCGTTCATTCTAAAGATTTTCATGAACATTGTAAAATAATCAGACAACTTTTTGAACGTCTTAGAAATGCAAATTTAGTTTTGCAACCTGAAAAATGCGAGTTTTTAAAACAAGAAATCAATTACCTGGGCCACATTGTTAGCTCCCTTGGCATAAAACCTGATCCCAAAAAGATTGAAGCAGTTAAAAAATTTCCGGTCCCTAAAAATCAAAAAAATATAAGACAATTTCTTGGATTAGTAGGCTATTATAGACGTTTCATTAAAAATTTTGCAAATATAGCATTGCCACTAAATAACTTGCTAAAAAAAGACGTCGAATTTTATTGGGGCGACCTTGCTCAAAAAGCTTTCGAAACCCTTCGAGATATGATTTGTTCACCACCTATTTTAATTAATCCGGATTTTAATGAAACTTTTATTTTAACCACTGACGCTTCTGGTTACGCCATAGGAGGTGTACTCTCCCAGGGCGAAATAGGGGAAGACAGACCAATAGCTTTCACTTCTAGAAGCTTATCTAAGAGTGAAAAAAATTATTGTACCTTTTCCAAAGAGGCTTTAGCAATAGTTTTTTGTATAGATCAATTTAGAGTCTACATATACGGTAAAAAATTCATTTTAATAACCGACCATCGTCCGTTGGTATGGTTAAATTCTCTAAAAGATCCTAATTCGAGAGTTACTCGGTGGAGGCTAAAACTCGCCGGAAGAGCAATCAGCGAAAAATACAAAGAAGCCATATCGACTCTAGCCCCTAAAAGGCGTAAAGCAAAGCCTGTACAAATCCCTGATATTTTTGAAGAAGAGCTAAATAACTCTCAATCGGCAATAAACGAGAAAGTTCCCCTACCAGCTGACCGGTCACCAGGAAGGACACAGCAAGCTGACCCTTTTCCCCCATTACAGCCAGATTTTCTTTCTGACCCCCTCCAGCACCCGCAACTTTTATCGAGTAATAATCGTAAAACTGAGGAATCTATTGCGCAGCAGTCAGATCTTTCTACCAAAACTTGTACCGAACCCATCCCCTAAGCTCTAAGTAATACTCAACCAATCGATAACCACAACCTTTTACCCCACCTTTTCCTTTAGCCGAGGACTCTTTCGAAAATAACGAAAAATTGTTAGAAGAAGCGAGTCTCGAAAAAAATAAGATAATTTATAGCAAGGAAAGATTGTCCATGCGCAAAGACAATCTTTTATACTTTGTCAATACATCGGGTGATCCGATTGACCAAGGAGCCATTGAACTTAAAGAAATCAATAAGCTTCCGCACGTAGGCACTTTGTTGCTAGGCCAAGTCAAAACCATTAAGTTTGGAACAAGATACCATTTCATTTTAGCGGTTAAAGATTGCATTTCGCAATCATTAACTGACACCTTAGAACTAATTAACACTTTGTTTAAACAAACCGTAGAACTTTGCAATCAATTAAAGATCAACTCTATTAGTATCGCCAAGTCCGAAAATATAGAAAACTTAGAATTTAATGAGATTCTTAAATTATTAAGAAAACTCTTCGATTCTCAGGTAGTAATCATTTGTCAAGGGCTCATTAAATATCCTCCAGTTTATGAAAGGGAGAGAATTATCCAAGAATCCCATGCCTCAGCCGTTGGAGGCCATAAGGGCGTAAATAAAACTTATAACAGAATCAAGCATAAATATAATTGAGAAAATCTAAAAGACGATGTTTTAACTTACATTCAGAAATGTCTACCTTGTCAATTAAAAAAATTAGTCAGAGTTAAAACCAAGCAAAAAATGATCATCACAGACACTCCACCCCACCCCTTTTTTAAAGTAGCTTTAGATATAGTAGGCCCTCTTCCCAAAACAAAAAAAGATAATAAATACATTCTTACCATGCAATGCTTATTTTCAAAATTTTGCATAGCAGCCCCTTTACCCGATCAAACAGCAATTTCGGTAGCAGATGCCTTAATTAAGAGGCTTATATGTGTTTTCGGTGTGCCGCAGGCTATTTTGACAGATCAGGGAACCAACTTTTTGAGTAAATTGCTAAAAAGAATCGCTAAAAGATTTAAGATTAAGCAAATCAAAACCACGGCCTTTCATCCTCAAGCGAACGGGTCCCTCGAAAGGTCCCATGCTTCTTTGGTGGAATTCTTAAAAATGTTCATTAATAAAAATTTGGATTGGGACGAGTGGATAGAATTGGCCACCTTTAGCTACAACACCAGTAAGCATGAAGGCACGCATCATTCACCATACGAATTAGTCTTTGGGAAAATAGCTAGAGTACCATCTTCAGAACCTCTCGAGCCGGAAGATCTCTTACCGACTTATGCTGACTACATGTCTCAATTAGTTACCCATTTGAATAACATACATGAAATTGCACGAGCTAGAATTCTGAATGCGAAACAAAGATCCAAGGCTAATTATGATAAGAAAACAAATCATAAACAAATTAAAGTAGGTAACTATGTCTGGTTATTATCCGGTCCTAAACCTCATAAATTTCAGGATCAATATTCAGGCCCTATTTAGTAACATATGTTTGGCCTAATGGCAATGTACGCATTCAAACGAGTGAGAACTCATCGAAAGTAGTGCACAGCAATCGCTTACGCTTTTCTCACCTTTCCTCGTAATTTACCAACTTTCCCCTTTTTCTTTTTCCTTTAGGCTTAAATGTCTGTGTCAATATTGTAAAATTGGTTTGATTCTTTTCGCCATTCATTTTATCATAACATAGTAGTAGTATAACTGCGTTATTTAAAACCGCTTTTTTTTAAGGATAACTAAGAATTCTTTCCTAAATAAATAAAAAAAAAAAATCTTGTACAAAAATTATAATTGCATTCATGTTGCAGATGAAAAACTTGAGTGCAGCTGTACTTCTTTCTTTCCTGCATCTAACTGTCGTTAAAGCTCTTATTGGTTACGACTGCGGTCAATCAATAACCAACTTCACCACCTTTTCCTTAGTAGATATCGGAGAATGTGACATCAAGGAGCCTATAGTTAACACCACTAAATTGCATGCCACTCTGTTACAATTAAATGATTACACTTCAACGCAGGTTTACTACTGTAAAGTTCAAATTAAAAGAACTGTATATCATTGCGGTATGTGGAGTCATAACTCGGTAGTGCTTTCCGGCGAAATCACTTATCTAAAAGAAGTAACGCGTGACGAATGCATGCGGATGCATCAATTGAGAACTTATAATATCGGTTCGGATAACTTACAAAATTTACTACTAAATAACACTCTTAACCGCCCTATAGTCTTTGCCGGTTCTTTGGATAAAGCGGGTAAATGCGAGAAATGGACTCAATATTCGGATCCATACGGAGAATATTACGACGTTACAGTTAACGGTTATGTGACTATTACCTTGCAAGACCGTTACAATTCAATTTCACTAGATAATAACAAAATTCGCTTAGAATCGGGAACGACTTGTAATTTTGCCGACGGAGCTTGCATAGATTCGAGCTTAGGATATGCCTTTTGGAATGTCATACCTTTGCACTCGTGCATGCGTGAGAGATTTTCGCGGCTATATACGGGCTATGTAAATAAAATCGTGGAATTTGACTCTGTTGAAAAACCCGTTTATGTCGTAGAATCTAAACAAATTTCCTATGCTTTCAAACACATTGGGGAAATCAAGACTTGCATGTTCACTTTGATTAAAACAGAGCATCCAAGCTCTTTCTGTTAATAGATTCGGAAAAAGAAAATTTCCCAGCACTAGATTCAGCAGATTTGAAAAATATAGATTTGTTCGCGTACGTAAATTCAAAATTTATTTTTGTAGAAAGACACTTCAAGGGTGAATTAAGTAAATTGTATAAAGACATAATAACGCAAACGTGCGAATTGGAAAAAAAGGTTATTGGCAACGCCCTTAATATAGCTATGGTCTCCCCGGATAATTTTGCTTTTCAATTAATGGGAGGACCAGGTTATACAGCTTTCGTAGCGGGCGAGGTAGCGCATGTAATTAAGTGTGTGCAAATTGAAGTTAGAACTAGAGAGACCGATTCTTGTTATCTCGAACTACCTGTATGGCGTGACGACAAACCTATGTATTTAGCGCCGAGAACACATGTATTGCGGCAATTTGGAACAAAAACTGGATGCGATATGCTCATGCCGGTAATGTTTATGTTTGGGGCGAGATGGTATAAGATGATGCCAAAAATCACTTCACAAGAAGCTCCTGAAACGCTAAAACCAAGTACGAAACAAACTTGGAAGTACACCAATACTTTAGATCTCGCTAATAGCGGAATATATACTTATGAGGATATTCAAAAGCTTAAGAACTACATCATGTTCCCCAACGAAAAAGGGGCGGTGCTGGGCGAGTTCGCAGCGGGAGTAGCAGGTCAAAGACCTATGTCAAACGATTTGCCTTTAAATATCTTGTTTGACGAAAACGCTTTGAATAGCTTAGCTGAGTCCGCTTTAAGTAGAATTTGGGGAAGGTTCATCTCATTTGGATCAGTTAGCGCAGGATTTTTATCAATAATAATTATAATTCGTTGTTTGAAATATGTTTTAGATACGATAATTCACGGATACGCCTTGCATAGCATTTACGGGTGGTCTATACACATATTAGGAGCGCTTTGGAACTCAATAACTCAGCTTCTCTTACACTTAGCGCGTGCGCCGCCAAGTTACTCCGAAAACAGCGAAAGGGCCAACGAACAACAGGAGAAGAAAGGGGAGAAAGGCTCTTTTGCTCCGCCCAATTCTCCTATTGACGGACTGGGCAAATATAAAGAGAGCATATTTGTTCAATTCGTAGATTCGGACGACCCGCCTACTTACCAGACTAGAGTATACCCTTCTTTAAATGAGCCTAAAATATCATCTTTACCGGATGACTTTAAGAAAACGAATGTCTAACTAATTAAAATTATTTTAGCTAGAATAATTCCTTTTTCTTTGGGGCGTGTCGCAACGTAAGATTTTTCTCGACTACACAATGCCTTTTTCGCCTTTATTAAATAAGAATCAGAAATTACAAATTTTGGAAGACATGATCGAATTAAAGAGAGAAATCTTATGGTGCGCTAAACGACGCGATGAAAGCCTTTTTAAATTCGGCCAGCGTTTAAAAGCCATGAGCAGCTGTTACCAAAGTTTAGGAAAAAAATTTAACAAAAGCTTTACCGAAATTTTTGAAACGGAAGAAGAAAAAGAGCAAATGGCAATTTACGTTTATCTTAAGTCACTTAATGAGAACATCAAAAGATACATGTGCCCTCAAGATTTTTACTCAACTTTGGTACAGGCCATTAGGCATGCGGAATGTATTAATCATAATTTGAACGATTTGAAAAGATTACGACGTGTATCTGCGCTTGATTTACGTAGAGTATATGTCTAATTGTATTTAAATTTTTCGATGTATATTGTAAATTTGTTGTCAACATGTATTCGTACGGACCTCTTAATTAAAAATTTTGATGTTTTTAAAGGTAATGGTTTTTATACGAGGTTTCCTATTGCTAGTAGGATGTATGGTTGCCCTGTCATACCAAGCAGGTTGGAATATCAACGAAATCGGCGATAGACCTGGACTGGTATTTCATAGGATGCCAAATGTCAAGCTTTTGGCCAAAGATTGGAATGTCATAACATCGGTGAGGCTAGACGTATTACGTAACTTTCACTATTTAATGATAAAAATTATTAGTGATTATGGAGCAATTTTCGAAATTAGTGGATGGGGTTACGAGTATAAAGACCGCATCATCGACACTCTCAATCAAAAATTTGATTCTTACATGGTAGTTCAACGAAATTTAGAAACCTTAGCCAAAACTTACATCGAAGCGAACATGTCTGTCTCGGTTCGACATTGGCTCAATCATTCTGCGATCTTATACTCAATGAAAGACATGCGGTACAATTTTTCACGTAAACTCGCCATCCCGCACGAATGTTTATACTTTATTGATAATGAATTTCATGACAACAATAAAAATATTTCCGCGAGCATAGAAAAAATCAAATCAGATATTAAAGATCTTAATCAACTCGCTTTAAATAATGCATCGATCGACATCACTTCTAACATTGACGCAATTAGAAATATAAACATTCGAGCGTTAGCAACTATCGAAACAGCGCACAGGCAAGCTCGCAAACTTGTTAACATTTTACAGAACAAACAATTTCTTTTTCTGTCCGTTTAGTACAGGATATCGCAGAAACTATTAGTCAATTAAGCAATACAAGTTTTCCTTTACCAGTTTCAGCAATCAATACTGCTTACCTGAGTGTTTTTTCCGAATTATTTATTTATTTAAATGATGATGACTTAATCTTTCAATTAATCATAAAAACAGTAGACTCAAAAAGTTTTGACTTATATAAAATGATAGAATAGCCAGTCTTTCATAACGCTAACCAGGAATCAAATTTAGCTAGAGCAATTTCGCCAACAAAGCAATATATTGGTTTTAATTCAAATCGTACATCTTATTTCTTCCTATCAGAAAATGATTTAAGCAAATGTACCTTTTATTGGGACAATTATTTTTGCGATTCACCAGCGTTCGAATTATCTAAAAATTCATGTGAATATAATTTATTTGTAAATCCAAAATCTGAAAAATTCAACGTATCCTCATGTAAAATTAATAATCATTACAATAAAAGTGAATACCTGATAAGGACAATTCATCCTTCAACTTGGCTTTTTTCGACACTAAGTTCCGATAAAATTCAAATAATATGCAATAACATTAAAGGAACGTTGGGAATTTCAGGTTATGGAAAGATATATCTCTCGTATGGCTGTGAAATTAAAACTAGAGAAAAAAGCTATTTTGGAAAGTCCATTTTTGGCGCATTTGAAGAGATGGTAATACCTAAATTTAATTTAAGTTTACCAGAACCCATATACGTCAAAAATGTAACCCAAATTTTTAGCAATAAATCAGTGGTCCAAATTAAAGAATCATTTTATGAAAATGAAATAATCAAATCAGTAATTGATAAACAAAACAAAAATTTTCTTTTCACAATAGTCATTTTAATTTTTGTGATAATTTGGATCATCATCTTGGTAATTTTATATGTGTTTTTAATTATTAAATCAAATAAAGTGGAGGAAAAACAAGTCGAGATTAAGAGTGCAGAAAGACAAAGACAGACAAAACACACCAATTCGCTAGCCTACCTGATTTAGATGATATCATAGCTAAACTAGAAACCGATCTGCGTTTTCAACCAACAAGCGCACTGCCAATTACGAAATATTCATTTAAAGAAGCGACATCATGTAACCCGGCGATGAGCCACTATGACATACCTAAAAATTGTTTATCCAATTTCGAAAAATCAATACCTAGCAGTTCGTTAGAATCTTCCATTCCGAGTGGAACAATAAGAAGAGACCAAACGGGAGGCTCAGTAGCATATGTCTAATCTAATCAATACTTGGTCGGTTAATCTCGGGTGATGTTCCTACTTTTGTATTTTGCCCTAAAATTATTTTTTCTATCCTTTCGACCTTCCTTGTTATTTTATATCTTCTTACTCCCTCAGCTTAGCTACAAGTGGTGACGCACAATCGAATCAGCTCACTTTTCCCTGGGCGATCAAGCTTTTAGTATCTTAAAGGAAGTCAAGCAGTTTACTACCAAGTTTCCTTCAATAACCTTTTCTTCAATAAATACATTTTTAAACAAATTAAATAATAAATAAACATTTTACGAAGTGTTTTGAGTGCCGTCATCAATTTAATTTTTTTTTTATATATATTTAAAAAAAAAGGAGAGAAAGAGAAAAACTTTGATTAAACTTGTGATATAGTGGTGTAACCAATAACACTTCCGTTAAACATGATTTTCAATCTAATGATTTTAATCACTTACTTCGTCCGTCCTGACATGCCTATGGATTATGGACCACTTAAAATATGGGAAAAATATTATATTAAGAGAATTAAGAAGCAACGGAAATTGACTCTGGAGGACTTGGCTAATATTGGTGCCAAACCAGTCAAAGATGTAGAATTTGCCTATGCAGCTAGGATAATTCATGACTATTACTTACATAAAAAATTCGTCTTCAGAGTTCCGGATAGTGATTTAGAACAAATGGTAATAGAATCCTTCCGAAACTGCAAGTGGTTTAGAGATGCAATGTTTCTAAAATATTACGAGCAAGTCAAGGAAAAAACAAAACTTTATTCGGACAACCACGATTTCCAGCACAGGGAAGCTCTAGACGTCACAGAAGAAGAAGTCAACGCAACAATTGAAATGCATGAGCGAGAAAAGGCAGACGACAATAAAAAAACTATCAAGCATATAGGTTTATTATTCACCGAAACCTACGGAGGTCAAGGTTTCGGCCATCGAACTTCTAAAGACAATCGTATCCTGTGTGATAATGTCATTCCTATTTGGGGAACTTGCTTTGAGTGTCTGTACTATTTTATTAATAATTTAGGACAAGACATTTACCCCAGATGTGTTTATGAATGCTTCAATCCAATTCACAAATGGGAGTTAGAATACCCGGTCTGCCAAAATTGTGGTGGCAGGGAGCAACTACGGGTGATGATCAGTGATCCCAACCCGGTTGATTTTAAACCTTCTGATTTACCAGTTCAGTTCTACATGGAGTTTTAATTCAGCAAAAAAAAGGGGAGTATATAATTTTATACCATAAACGCAACTACAACTACGTAAGTCTCAAACTACATCACCCCTATAAGCAATCACTAAAATCAATAATCTTTTTCTTGGACCCTCACAAATATTTCATCTCTTCATTTACCAAATATAGATTTGAGGCGGTCATCGTATAAGTACACTGACCACGCCCCTGATTAGGGTAGCTGTTACGTCACAGCCACTCGTTTACAAATATGAAGTGTAACTCCGAAAGTTTAGTCCAGTTCAGTTGTCCCTAAGCACTCCCGCGGTTCACATCGAATCTTTCTTTTTTTTTTAATAAAAATAAAAAAAAAATATCGTGACTAAGTTTAACCATTTTAATATTTCTAATCCAGCTGTTTTATTAGTAATTTTGGTTTAAACTTCTAACCAATCAAAAATCAAATTTAATCGCATACCAAAAAGTCACTTTCTTAAAACATTAAAATCACCTAAACAAAAACATTCAAGTTACTAAAACCTGGTTAACTTTTCGATTTGATTTGATCAAAATGCTTCAACACCTTTTCAACCTCCTCGTCGCTTGCCTCTCATTTCGCTGGTGGTATGAAAAAACAGAAACGGCAACAAAGGGGACTCAAACTCCAAAGTTTAAAGCAAACCCAAAAATCATTAAACGTAAGACATTGGAGGACAGAGTCCTCCAAGGATCACTGAGCATGTGAGATGGGAGTAATGTTAGCCTATGAGACCTTCGATTGGTTTAGGCAAACAATACTAGACCGAGCGAGGGAGGAAACCTTGGAAAGGAACAGCAACAAACTGGCTAATGAGAGACGTCAACATAGGGAAATAATTCCTTTCTCCGGTATTAGAACCAAGGATTTATGTGAGAGGATTTCCCGAGCTGTGGAGTCTAGAAACCGAGACTCATTTATGTACATCCCTCTCCTTTTTTCTAACAACTATGGAGGGAATGGTTTCGGATGCATAGCATCCATTGATAGATGCGTAGATTGCAATGTCCCTCTCCCGATTTGGAGAGTTTGTGTGGACTGTTTGGAACACTTTATTCGAAACCTTGGTGCAGATATTTACACGAGAGTGCTCTTTGAATGCGATAATCTGATGCATCAATGGGACCTGCAATACCCTTACTGTGAGAACTGTGAAGGAAGTGACGAACTACTTATCATCATTGAAAATCCTCATGATGCGTGGGAGCATCCATGGTATTTTAACTTGTAATTTCAATGTAATCAACTTTGATTATTTAAAATATGATAGCAAAAAATTTAGTTGATGAAAAAAAAAAAAAAAAAAAAAAAAAAAAAAAAAAAAAAAAAAAAAAAAAAAATAAAAAATATAAAAAATAAATATTTAAAAAATTTTTTTTTTTTTTTTTTTTTTTTTTTTTTAAAGAAATATACGGACACAAGTGTCCATTTTACAAATGATTACAATAAATGAATTGAATTATAAATGTGAGAAGTACAATAATTTTCGCAATAGAATTATGAATAGCGCTATAACATTGAAATATAATATATTTGTATAACACTAATAACTCATGTAAAAATTATAACACATTACTCTTATTCTTTGTTTAAACAATAAAAACACTGACAATTCGATACAAAAGGAACTTAATAGCATAGTTTTACTCAATGACAAATTAGATAGACGCTCAACACAGGATGAACATGACTCCTCAATGAAGTCTGTTGTATAATATACTGATGAGAAGTGCAGCGCAAATCTTTTACAAATATCATGACCATTTTCATAGGAACTGTCTTTATAAGACATGCACTTTGAAATATCATTAACAGTACGCTTATTCTACACAAATTTTCAAAATTTTCGCATTTAATTTTAAATTACATTCAGAACTTCTAATAAAGGAGTCATAATCACCTCTAGATTGTTTAATGCACAAAGCCCTAACGTTTTAAACTCAACAAAAGCATCCTCTAGACCTGTACATTTCCAAATAATAAGTTTCTTTTCTTTAGTATAATCAGGTCCCTTGATACGGAGGAGAACCATTCGGGAAAATTACTTCTAAAAATTCTTTACTTTGGTACAAACTTATCAATAGCCTCATGAAGTATTTTGTAAAATAAATTTAATTTATTATTGAAATCCTCACCACTAAGGACCTGATTCCACTGTACATTGTTAAGAAAAGAAGACGCTTGCTCAAAATTGGCATTTTTATAATCCCTAATATTAAAACTATACTTATTTTACTAATACTAAAGTTAGATATTTCAAAGCAAATATGCTTATAATGTTTTTTGTATCGAGCAATCTAGTTTTTTTGTTTCTTGCTTCTTGATGATATAGTTGTACCTGTGGAAGCACCTGGAGCATCTTTGAACACTAGCACTGGCTCTCCATATATATAAGCAATCTTTTTCAGACCATCAGGATTGGCCTTATTATAATTCTCCAACTCAGCCTTGAGTGAATTGTAATGCTTCCTCTGCATGTATGTAAAATCATTATTGAACTTAATACCTGTAGGCCAATTTTCAACATTTCTAAACACGGACTTAACCTTCTCACTTGATGACAGCACTATCTTCAACAGCTTAGGATAATCATTAAACTGTTTACCCACACGCATAGCATAAATAACATCCTTATTAGGCACACCAAGATTCAGAAGAGTGTCCTTTGCCCATTTCAAGTCCTCTTTCTGACCAGATCCATTTGAATGCATAGGAACACCTTTAACTATGAGATTAGAAGATCTCTTGGTACGCTCCTGAAATTCTCTAAACATATCAGCAGATGTATCATGAGAGGCACCAAGTACTTTCTCTTGAATTTTGTCAATTCTTTTATTCACATTAGCAATCTCAGTTGCCTGTCTACTAGATTTCTTATCAAGAGCAGAGATTCTCTTGTCAAAGTTTTTTTCAATATTCTTTTGAATGTTATCCGCCGTGTAATCCATATAGTCTTTAACTTTAATCCATAGATCATCAAATGATTTAATTATACTATCACCTTTATTAATCACACTTTGATCTTCTTCATTTTCATCATCATTACTTTGATCTGAGTGATCTTCATCTTCTGATGAAGAAGGGTCAGTGACAGGTTTTTTGCAACACTTCTTAAATGACCCATTGGACCAACATTTTACCCTTCCTGCACAACTTTTGTGATACGAAGAATTACATCCTGGACATTGCACAAGATTTTTTTTACTTATAGGTTGTGTCTTAGTAGGACAGGATAAGCAAAAATGCTTGCTCATGATGGAAACAGCAAAATTAGAGGTTAGAAAACCAACGCTAAAACTCCAACAAAGATAACAGCTAGTGTGCAATTTATTCACGCCCAGATATTTGTCTATATTAAAGAGAAAACATTGTAGGCTAGAAATAATACTCCCAGAACATTCCAAAACACAAAAAATAATCAAAATGACAAACTATATCGAGAGCCACGCTAAATCATAACTCGCGATTTAGGCGACCTCTCACTCCCCCCAATGTTAAAAAGAAAAAAAAAAAATTAATTAATGTCAAAAATATATATTTCATAAATGTTAAAAAAAAAAAAAAAAAAAAAAAA
>JAPYZE010003365.1:0-13189 GCA_030522805.1 Leptomastidea abnormis | reverse complement strand
GTGGTGACCGGGATATTCCAAGAAAACTTTATTATTTTCTATGAATCAAATTACGAACATTTAATTATAATTATTGGTTATTATCAACTCATTTCACAACTATCTAATTAACTCAACTTAAAATTAACCATCACGATAAACTTTATAATTAAACTTTCTAATATTACAAACACTAAAAAAAACTTGTGGTAAAAAAAAAACACATTAGTTCTGATAATTAATTCATCAATAAGAAAGAAAACAAATATTTATCAAGCCCATGCAAAATCCAAGTTTATACAGTGAGCCCTTTTAACTGCTTACGTAAATATAAAACAAAGTGAAATGCATCCAGTGAAACACAGAGAGTTTCGTTGTTCGAACAAGAAAAAAAAAAAAAAAAAAAAAAGGAAAAAAGAAAGAAAAAAAAAAATATAAAAAAAAAAAAAAAAAAAAAAAAATTGACTGGTGAATTTTTTTTTTTCATAAGTGCACTGTTGTCGCTGTTTGATGTTGGATTAATTTGTTTCATTTTTTATATTATATACATACATCTGTGCGAGTATGGTTAAGGGATATCGCGCATTGGTTTCGTAAATCAACGTCGCTTTTATCTATATGGCATCAAGCTTCTGTTCATGTTTCGCAGATTATACAAGCACCGTCAGCGACTTGTGAGCTTGTGGCTCGTTAAGGGTCGACAATGAGATCGTTGGGGTTTGGCTTTAGTCTGGTTTAACGTCCGTCTTGGTTGTCATTGCGTAATATTGGACTGATTTGATTTCCGTTAGAATGACTTATGGCTTAGATGATGCAAGGATGAGAATTGGGTTATTTTGGGTGTGTTGAGGAGATGATATAAAGTTTATCGTGATTTAAGCTTTAGATTATTAAATGATGTATAATCATTTTGTTTTAAGAATTATTCAAGTGATGTGTATGATTTTATAAAGGATAAAAAATCAGTAGGAGTAGCATATAAATATTATATTTATTTATTTATATAATCATGTTTACTAATCGGATGTTTTAATAATATTTAAAAAATTTTATATTTTAAAGTGTTTATTGATATTTTATTTAATTATTAATTTTACTTTTAAATTTTTATAAGTTAAAAAAAAATTGTTATAAATATTGAAAATTTTGTATTCTCTCGTCGGATTATTATAAATAAATAGACCATCGTTTATAACTGAATAACTTCGATGCTGTTAATATATTGTTTTATTCTTAAAACTTTTCTAACACTTTACAAGTGTATTTCAGTTCAAGCTGTGTGTGTGTGTGTGTGTTGTGTACTTGAAGCCAGGGATGTCGGTAATCGAACTCATGACTTGTGAATTACGAAACCGATATCTTACTGGCCAAGTTATCTTCAGCTCTACTGTGTATGTACTTTTCTGTTTAATTAATATACAGTATTTGGGCAAATACGTATATTTATTTCAAAAGAAAATAATTTTAAAAATTCATAAAATAATTCCTAATTTTATTGACTTTTTATGAAAAAATTAAAATAATTTTTTAACAATGAAATAATACCATAAATTTTATATTTATTTCATAAATAATTTTATGATATATTTATAAGTCAGTTAAATAAATTAAAAATTATGCAATATAGATATGGCATGCAGCATTATCATATGAGTGAGCAACAACATTGTATCAATGTTGATCTGCAGTGTACATTATTGATTTTTTTCTATCATAGCAAGTAATAGATAACAATTTAGTTTATATATTAACATAACGACTCAATTCATTAAATTCATCTATTAATTTATAATTTATAATATAACTGATATCAAACATAGGAATTTTACACATATATAAAATCATTAATAATTACAGTTATAGTTACTTTGAAATCATTATTCACATTTGGCACATGAAAGTAAACAAAGGTTTTACGTAAAAGCAACAAATAAAATTACTTTGATGATGTTGCCTGCATATATTAATCCTAAAACCAATACAAATATTTCCAGTCATATTTGCTTAACAACGCAAATTCCATATTGCAAGTAATTAACCTTTACTGATTACTCTGATAACCTTTACGTATAAATAAATCATAACAAATAAAAATTTATAAATATTAATATATAGTATATTAATAATTATTGTTAAAAACTATTATTTCATATTCTAATCTTAATCAAACATTTTTTTAAGCTTCCCAGAAAAATTGAAAGTTAAATTTGGATAGACTGAATAGCTCAAAAAAAAGAGAGAAAAAAAAAGATTGGACAGTCCTTCCATTTAATGAATTTTTCACGTCGATAAAGCCATGCCAATCTTCAATAAAGATCAGATTAACAATCGATGTACAAAAAAAAAAGTAGGAAAAAAAGAGAATCACGGTACTAGAGAGTTAAAAAAAAAAAAAAAAGATGATAAAGAAAAACGAAAAATAATAAAATCTATACGAGTGTCGGCAGCGCGTGTCGCGTCCTATACTCGATAAAATTAGCGACGATCAGTTGCTGGGAAATGCCTGCAGCAGTAGCACCAGCAGCAGTAAGGTATAAAGAAGAATACGAAGTAATTTATCGGTCGAGTGGATTCTGAGTGACGTATTAGCGTAAAACTCGAGGCTATGCTCGAGCTTTCTCTATATCTCTCTCACTCTCGTATTCGTACAGGCGTTGGGATTATTAAAGTGATTTATGGAGATTACAGAGTGAGAGAGAGAGAAAGAGAGAGAGAGAAGAAGATCAAGCGATGAGCCATACTATATCGACAAACGCGAAGAGGCGAAACGTGGTATGTGTGGGAGAGGACAAATTCAATTCTCGAAACCAAGCGCGAATAAACGCGATGATTATTATTTCCCCGTCGTAACTCGATGTTTACGAAGTTTTGTACATAATATACTCTCGCACGTGCGTCCTGGGTCTACTTTGCATATATACCTCTTTCTCTTGGTTTCATCGTTCAAATGTCCAGCTGAGCATCGTCGGAAGAGAGAAAGGCTTCTCTCGTATATATATAAATGTACAACTTGTTTCTCTCACTATAACGGTGGCCGAAATATTTTATTAAAAGCACACTGTGTTTGTTAAAGTAACATTTACGATATATTAACATAACTCTCTGGTATACAGTATAACATTTTGATATATGTTTTATTACGCGACAACAACAACAACAATAACATGGCAAACTCATTTTCTGCTCTGAAAATTAACTAAATATATATAGAGAGTATTTTACATGTTTGTAAGTTGCGATTGTGATGTGGAAAAACATATTTGAAAATTGGAAAATGTACACATGTGTGATGATTCATATTTTTTTTATGCCGAAAAAATATGTGTTTGTATGTTTTTTTATTATAAAATGTTTTTGTGTTTGGTTGATTATGATTAATATATTGTTAAAAAAATATTGAATTCAGTGTGTTAAATAAATAAATAAATTTTTTATTATAAAATTGTTAATATCGTTAGAAAAATTGTATAACAAAAAAGTCTATGTTCAGACAAAAATGGGTCATGGTAATTCCTATACCTATATATGCATCTATAAACACAACGTAACAACTATACTCTTTGATTGTCACTTATATATATGCACAGACCTAGAAAAAAAGGAAAAAAAGTTTATATTTGCATTCTCATCAAGTATCACACAAACATGTTATTTTTTTCTAAAGATCAAGTGTTGTCCACCACCACCAGCAGGTAAACATTGACAACAGTCATCCAAGCGTTCCAGATCTATTGAAACAAAGGAACAGTGACGAGGCTTATACGTATAGAAATCATTTTGTGCAATTCAGTCGACCGACAGACAAAAAGTCATTATATACCTCGTTTCTATTGCCACGTGTCTTCTTCTCTCGAAGCATCGAAAAAAAAAAAAAATTACACAGTCCTGGAAGTCTTACTCGAAGTTACAAGTTCGTCTATTACAAAGAATCGTTTAACTGTCATCAGCAACTCCTACTATTTTCAAACATATATACTCTCTCAGTTTACATTGGCCTGTTTGTGCACACCCATGTAACGTAATGTGATTCACGTTTATTTTTCTCTTTCTCTTTCTCTCTCTCGCATCTGTCCTCGATTTAACCATTTTCGTCTTTAGAGCAAGGCTTATATGTTACACCAAGATGATACACAAGTCTCATGGGAAAACATCACGAAAATTGTAAAAACAAACGCGTGTCTCAGTATAGCAAGCAAAGTCTGCTGCATTAATTAAATAAATAGAGACTCTCTGGTCTTTTACTGTGAGATTCTTGGGTGGTATAGGGTGTTTATATCGGCTAAAAACACGGTGGTAAGGAACAGAACAAGCTGCTACTTGGTTATAGCTACCGCAACGTCTGGTTGAAAGCGTAAGTTTTCTTTCTTTTTTTTTTTTTTTTTTTTAATCGTGGTAAAGGTGCTCTGTTGGTGGTTAATCGAATTTCTAGAACGCTTTGATACAAAAGTTTTTAATTATAAACCGAGAAAATTAGAGCTTTTGTGATGGAAAATTAAATGAAATGCAAGTGAAAATTCTTTGGTTTTCTTTTTTAACGAGCTTTAAGATTTAGAATTTCATTTAATTTTAAAATTTGTGATTTTATTTTAGTTTATGAATTTTTTTTATAATCTTTATACTTTTTATACAAAATTTATGTACAAATATGATTCTGTACAACACGTACGTATTTTTTTTTTTTTTTTAATTGATAGAATATTATTTAACCATATGAGATAACTTGCACAGTTTGAAGCATTTAAAAATATTTATCTTCAAATATGACACTCCTAGATTTTTTAATGTGGGTATAAGTTTAGTGTTAATCTATTTTTTTAAATTGTGATTTCAATTATAAATAAAAGCGTGTTAAGTGCGCTTAAATTGATAAGGTTAGTGACTATCTCTCTAAGTAGAACAAAAATACGATAATGGATTTCAAACTTATTGTTTATTTTAATCAATGCTTTTATAATTCAATTACTTTTTAATGAATTTATCAATAACTAAAATTTTAGATCAAAAGACATACTTATAATATAGCCAAAAAAAAAAAATATTTTTCAAATTTTTCATTGCGAAATAATACGATTGACCTAAATTCAAGACAAACATAATACAATATTTTTAAAATATACACACACACATGCAAAAAAGAAAAGAAAGAAGGAAATAAATAAAAATGCATGCATTGTAATACGACTTATCGTATATAGCACGGAGTTGCTTCTTTCCATTCTTTAGTGCAACATTTCGAGAGGCATCGAAGTCGAGGCGCAGCTGCGCTTGAAAAAAAAAATAAAAATAAAAAAAAAAGAACACCGACACACACACACACACACACACATACATGCAAACATTGCCATTCGACACGCGAATGCAATTCAAAAGGAACGGCTTCACGTGTGTGCTTGCTTGCCTGCTTGCTTGCTCCCCTGCAGCTCATTTTACGAAATACTTTTTTAATGCCACAGGCTCGCGAGAGAGGGAGGAGAAAAAGAAGCGTGACCGCATCGAAAGAAGAGAAAAAGAAAGAGAAAGAGAGAATGAGTTGCCGTAGCAGTGTGACTTTTACGAGTATACGTGCGTCCCACCCGTATATATGTATGTATACACCTCTTCACCGCTTTCTTTCTTTTTCCTCAACTCCATACGAGATTTATTCGAGCGCGGCCTTGCGCATCGCGTATCAGAGAGAACTTTACTCCCTTCCCTTATCTCCTTTTTCGTATACTATACTATACCATATACATACCATGAGATTCGCGAAAAGACTTCTCTTGTTTCTATATACTTGTAAGAAAGAGACGCCGGCGCTTTCTTCATCTTGTACACCTTGTAAGTCTAGGGGTGTGAGAGATAAGGTTTGTGTGTGTGGGTTGTGTGTGGACGCTTTCTGGTTAACAGCCACTGGTCACGAGATATGTACGTTTTGGTATGGACGACTGACTTGGTCTTGCGAATTTTGCTCTTAAAGGTAAGGCTTTTTTGTAGAGTTAAAAGAGATGGTATGTGTGACTAGGTGTTTGAATGAATTCAAAAAGATTCTGCTCTACTTAATTTGGTATTACAGTTGGTAAATCATGTATGGTTAATTAAGTTTTTGATTTTTAGTTTTATTAAAATGATTTTTTTTTTTATAGTCAGTTAATATAGAAATAATAGTAAAGTAATGTATAAAATATAAGAGATAGACAATTTTTGTGATATTATGAAGGATTTTTAAGATTTTATTTTTTAAAGTAAGCTTAGTTAGTTTTTGTGAAAAATAGTGTTATTAAATCTATTTATAGCGTCACTTAAGTAAAATACGTAACGATCACACGTAAGCTGTTATGTGGTGGCACGTATATATAAACGCTGTTCATAAAGTAAAAATTATTGTATGACTACTGGACTAATGTAAACCTTAGAGTCTATTGTATCTCTCTTACTACAAGTATATGAAAATGATGTTTACAATATCAACTTTAAGAGTTTCAATTTTTACGAGATAAAAAATAAAATTTAATTTTTTTAAAAAATATATGTAATTGGAATAAAAAAAAAGTGAATTTTTTTTTATTTAAATAGTTATATAATAAGAAAAGAAATAGATTGCTACTGATAGTGAGATTACATAATATCTTATTTTTTTATTTATAGAATAAAATTCAAGGTTAAAATCATTCAACATATTTTAACAATATTTCAAAATTGTATCTATTCTAAAAGTAGTATTTTAAAAATTCCAATAGATTTACTTTAAAGCTCTCAGAATTTAAAAAAAAAAAAAATAAAATAAAAAAATCCTTTAGGAATGCATTTGAAATCTGAAATATCCGATACAGCAAGCGACAGACGAATAAAAAAAAAATAAATAAATAAAATTTTTGTTTGAATCAATGATTCATTCTTTGTCGAAATCTTTACGTTCATCACTTAAACTAAATTAAATCACTATGATGTGCAAAGAAGCTTACACGCGCTTTACTTTAGCGAAAGAGAAAGAGAGAGAGGGAGTACATTTCCGTAATCAAAAGAGAGCGAACGAGTCGAAAGTTTCCGCTCTTCTTACTCTATCTTTCTTTTTCTCTCTCTTTTCGTATAGTATCTTTGAGAGATCAAAAGTTTGCAGAGAAGAAGAAGAAGAAGAAGAACGTCCTGGGCAATGTGTCTTCAAGCGGCCCTTCTTTAAGAGTAGCAAAGACTGGCACAGGAGAAGAGTATTAGTGTGGTCGTTGAAGATGATAAAGGCAAAAAGTTCAATTTTAACGATGTGCTAATGCTCTCCCTCGCCACTTGGCAAGTATAGTATACTTGTAAGGGTAGAGACGTTGTATAGCGGTCAAAGAGTAACGGAGGGTCGATCAAGTCGAAGGGTGAGTGAGAGAGAGAGAGAGAGAGAGAGAGAGAGAGACTCCAAGCAAACATACGCAATCTCTCACTTCCTTTTCATTTTTTTTTATCTTTGGCAAACAAGTAAGGGCCAAAGGGGAAACTGAAACATTGACACCCTCACCCCCTAAGCGAGCGCCCTCTTACGGTAAAGTATATACCCATGGCACGTGGAACATAAAGCTTCTTTCTCTTTCTTTCTCAATGCAAGTATGCAATTTTGCTCTCCTGTACACACACACATATATTATATGAGGAAAGGTATACGTTTTATTCATCGGCGATTCAGTCGACGCGACGACCGTAAAAAAAGAGGATGGATAGAAAAAAAAAATGAAAAAAGATAAAGAAGTAGGAGTGGGGGGGGGGGGGAGGAGAAAAAAAAGAAGAGCCTCGTGGCGTGGAATTGAATGTAAGAAAAGGCCGGTTCGAGGCTTTGGAAGGTAGGAGGATGGGGGGAAGGTTCTTTCACTTCACCCTCCAAACTCTATACCATCAAGTCAATGCAGGTTTTTTTTAACAAGCTCGACGTTTTCTTCGGTTCCATTCTAGCTAACGTCACGGAAGAGAAGTCTCGCTCGCTCGCTTCAGGCTCCTTATATTATACCCAACCAACCCCGACATTGATAATAATTTTTTTTTTCGCGAATAAAAGTTTTTGAAAATAACATTTCTTTTCATTTTACACGAAGAGAGCAATATACTCTCTTTTTTTTCTCTCTCTCTCTCTCTCTCTCTCTCTCTCTCTCTCTTCGTGGTTGAAATGGGGTAAGGGAGTATACACGAATATGCTCGCCTGAGTAAACAGGGACTGAATGCAACCAATGTATATAAATATATACACAACTTTTCGTGCGAATGTTGCTACTGCTGTGGTGTATATAGCTGTTGGTCACATTAAAAAGTTTTTGCGGTTCATTTAGCGTAAATGAAGCTTCTTAGTAGGACAGTGTACTGAGCATTTGGTTGTAAAGAGAGAAAAATGAGATATACTGCTGCTTCTCTGGTGCTACTATGTTAAAAATTCAATGTTACACGTGAGATTTTTTTTTTAATTTTATTTTTGAGGGACATGTAACTTGATTTTGAATATGTATACTTTTAAAAGATGTAATTTAAAATAATAATATAGAAAGGGACACCAGCAGTTTTACTTTGTTAATTAAGAGATGCTTGTTAGAAGTTGAATGCTTGCGTATAGAGTCGTCGTCGTCGTCGTCGACGTCGTGTGAAAAAGTAAGTTTGCGAGATTAAACTTGTTTTTAGGATTTTAAAATATATGTATGTGCAAGGGTTCATCTTTGTATAGCTGTTAAAATTTTCAACAGTCATAATTTAAAGGAATGAGTCTTTCAGTACATACTCACATAAATACACTTAAGGTTTTTGAACTTTAAGTACAATAAAGTAGCAATGAGAAAAAAAATATATAAATATATATTTATTTTTAAAATTTTTTCTCAACTGTAATGAAACTGTAGCACATTTCATAGGGTATAATATTCCAAAGTTACTATTATATATCCTTACAATTTTTATATACCTTAAAAAAATTATGCCATTACATAGTATCTTTTACTATTATACTGATACATTCCAGTTTTCCATTTAATATTATAATAAAAAAAATTGGACGTTAAAAACAATAATTTTATTTTAAAATCTCTTTCATCATCTCTCGTCAAACTATAAATTTATAATAAGTCTTTAAATTTAAATAACAACAATATAAATAATCATCCACACTATATAGAACATCTTCAAAATCAAAATAAATTGAAAACTTCAACGAGGATTTATATAAATTCTCATACAATTGCTCGCTCTAAAAAATCCTTACATAAAAATCCACATACATTACGTAAGCCGATAAAATAAAAAAATAAAAAAAGAACACTATATACGAGTAACCTCGTATCGATCACTAAGGCTGCTCTCAAAAGCTATTCTTTCCTTTCGCAAAGAAAATCAACTTAGAAGTTGCGCATGTTATTTTCAGTTCTACAAGAATCTTCACGTGTCCTTTTACTATCTCATCTAATTATCATACATTAAACATTGGACTTTTCAAAGTTGGTTTTTAAAACAGATCCACCGCACATCTATTCCTATTTCGGCTACTCCCAAACCAAGGCGGACAATCGACGAGAAAGACATATATCGATCGCCTATATGTATAAAGCATACATACCGAAAATTGCAATTGACATAATGTCCAAAGAAGAAGAAGAAAAATAGACTCACAAATTCATTTGGCAACAAACATACTTACACTTCTCTGACATTTTAGCTAAAGTGCTAATCCTCTGAATGACTGACGAGTTTAAAACCCAAAAATAAAGGAAGTAGATAAGAGACTATATACTGCTATACTGTTTTCGTCCTAAAATCGCCTGATTCGAAAATACATGCACGAAAGAGAGAAAGAGCTATATATACTGCTCCTGCTGTGTTCATGCATTAGTAATATCTGTAAGCGCTAATGAATTTTTTAATGGACGAGAGATGAACGATTTCACACGCTCGTGCTTACAATAGAAGATTGAGAAAGAAAGAGAACAGGACGACGACGACGACAACATACGTGGACTTAAAGCGCTTAGTGTGTGCAGATGCGGACGTTAGTTGGAAGTAGGGAGGATTAAACTTGCAGGATGTAACGGAATTTCCGGAAAGCAAGCTGTCTCCTCATGGGAGGTAAAGCAGCGAAGGTATACAACAAAGCTTATATATATAGGGTCGAGTATAGTAAGGGAGTTGAGAGAGAAAGAGAGGCAGGATCCTCTTAATTATTACCCGCTTGACCGTTCCCGCGTGTGTCTTGATTAGCTATCGAGCGAGGTTAAAGCAAAGAATTGAACGTTGAGTGAGTGAGTGAGTGAGTGAGAGAGAAAAGAAAAGAAAGGAAACTTGTGTGTTGAGGTCAAGAGAGAAAGAAAGAAAGAGGAAGAATAGAGAAAGAGAGAGAAAGAAGGGAAGGAAAAGAATAATAGAGATGCGAGAGAGAAAGAAAAAGACTCAATATATGCGCTTTGGAAATTGAAGGGAAGAAGGAAGTGTACTAGAGTGTGTGTGTGCTGCTATATAGGATGGATGGACACGATGGTGATCTCTCTAAGCAATTACAAGACTTGATGACTCTTTGTTGAACGTATATTAAAGTGTTGTTAAGGCTTGGTATACTGTGATTTCATTTCTAGATCATTTTTTTCTCTTGCTGATATTTTTTTTTTTTTTTTTTCATGTGTGTGTAAGGTACGTACTACCTTTTATCCCACTCTCCTACCTCGATTGTATTTACAAGAATGAAAAAAAAAAAGAAAAAGTTATTTGCAGAGACTAATGGCTGCTAAAGTGAAGGTTTGATTGCGAATAAATGAAGAAAAATGATGGGAAAAGTCTTGTTTATCTCTGAATGGAAAAACTTACGTATACGGTTTCCTTTTTTGCTTTGGAAGGACAAGTTAATTCTCAACTCACCTGAAACAAAAAATAAAAAGAAAAAAATTTAATATATATGAAATATATAATAAAATATATAATTATTATTTAATATAAAATATAACGTAATATAATATAAGAATATAAAATATATTGCAAAATATAAAAATACATTAATATATTTTTTAAATTATATAATATTAAAATGTAATTATTATAATTAATATAAAAATATATTTTTTGGTAATTTTAGAAGGCTAATATTATTTTATGCATTTTTTTGCTTCCAATATTTATCACTTGTATCTAATTAGTAGCTTTTAATTGTATTAAAATTGCAAATTTAAATAATTTTTTATTATTTTATAAATAAATCGAAAAAAAAAAATATTGCCATTTACTGAAATGTTGTTAAGCACACTTGTTAATACACGTAATTAACCATCCGAACAACAGTAGCTTCATACTAATTACAATTTTTTTTTTTTTCGAAACACGTTTTAAAAGTATATATTCGCAATGACTGCGCGCATCGTCAATGAGTTTAAACGTGATTCTCATAAAAATGACATTCGTTTAGCATAAAATTAAGAACGACATTAATATTCTCAACGACAGACTTTGAAGTTCGAATTGCAATGCAGCAGCAAGCTCAATACATGCTCAGCATATTAAAATTAAAAGGGCCTATTTATTGACCTTATTTTAAATGTAACGCGTTCGAATGAAAATATATAAATTCACATCAACAATAATATATTATTGTGCAAACATAACAAGGAAAGAATAATATATCTACCTATATACAAACGAACGTCATTTTCGTATTGAAAATAAATGAATTTATATTTGTACGTTATTATCAAAGTGTTTTCGCAGTTCGAACATAATAAATAATAATTAGGTCTCACGCTTGAAAATTTCAATCGCGATGCAAAAATACGAGTGTATGCCATTTTAAAACGTCAAAAATATATAATATATTGAAAATATAGCGCGAATAAATTATCGAGAATTGAAACAGCGTAAAATAGCAGGAGAGATACATCGATTTTTTTGTCTATATATGTAAAGCTTATAAGTGACACATCGTCAGTCCTCGAGTCTACGCTGTCTTCCCACCATAATCTCCTTCATTTCTCTTTCTGTCTCTTATATCCTTCACGACCATCATCTCACACGGTTACAATATAACGTAAACGACAATTTCTCTGAGGTCGTCAGTAACAAGTCGTCATCGTCGTCATAGGTCCTTTTGCATACTCACAGAAAAGCAGCGCATACATTCGAATATATACCCAGAAGCAGTTTTCTTTCTCTCTCTACAGCCGCGCGTTAAATTATCGTTTGTTCATTGCAGCCGCAAAACTAGCGCGGCTTCCTGTACTTGACCGCACCCCCCAATCGTATACAATTAGAAACGGCTGTCGAGCAAGTACATGCACATCACTGACGTATGACTTTCAAATTCTACTTGAAGTCCCTCTAACCATCCTCTAACCATCCCTTTCAGCCTTGATTTTCTCGTTCAGTCAAACTGATGGACTAGGAATGCGTCTGCGCGCCCTAAGGGCTTGGCACTACATTTATGCAAGTAACAATGCAACTTGACTCTCTGCATTATTCTGCTTTAATTATCTAACTCGAGCTGATTGTTATGCGGCAGACTGATGGTAATATTTTTGAAAATTTTGTGATGATTTTTAATTTGAAAGAAAGTCTTATGGTTCTTTAAAAAATTGATTGATTTGATTTTTTTATAATTTAATAAATGTGAAAAAAATTAATAAATAATTTATTGATAGATTAAACCCAAAAATGAGTGATCGTCTAAATGCATAGATCATGCCAAATTTATAGTTGGTTGAGTAGGAAATCAATATAATTGAATGAATTAGCAAAATATTACATATTTTATAAGCTGATTAATATTATTTAATTCTTTTTATGATTTTTGATTTTTAGGGCACCTATAGTCTGTGAATGGTCTATGAAGACTAATATTACTTATTTCTAAACTTAATTTATGCATAAATAACTTTACTCAATTAATGTTTCATTTCATTAAATCAATAAAATTTGTAATAATTTTTTTAAAATAAAAGTCTAGGCAATTAAAAAATTATGATGATGAGTCTGTTAAATTTCAGAAGCATCATTCGTTGAATTATCTAATAAATATCCAAGCATTACTATGCTTTGTTTATGCTTAACTTGAAGAAAAAAAAATGTAATATAAAAGCAGATAATGTTACATCTGGCTTACTAGGAGCAGTTGTGAGATTCGGGTGATGGATTTTCACCAAACTTGGTATAGGGTGACTTCTTTTAACATATAATAAAAGAATCCCAAGTCCTAAGGTCCAATGCTGAGTTGTTTTGGAGATATTTAATATGCAAGTTTCCAGATTTA
>JAPYZE010003364.1:0-13111 GCA_030522805.1 Leptomastidea abnormis | reverse complement strand
GGACCTTAGGACTTGGGATTCTTTTATTATATGTTAAAAGAAGTCACCCTACCAAGTTTGGTGAAAATCCATCATCCGAATCTCACAACTTCTCCTAGTAAGCCCGACGATTTGAAAAAATCACCCCACTTATTAGTCATTTGCGTTTGTTCACTTTTTTATGACTTACTCTGACGACCTGATTCTATTCACCGTATCTATGACCAGCCTCCAGAGCCTTAAATACGTCTTTATGAAAGTGATTGACCTTTCGATTTAATTGATTCGTTGGTAGAAAAAAAGGTTGATTCGAAAAATCGATCTTGAATAAGGCTAGTATATAATTATATATTTTTAGACTTCATTGTCATTTCTCCTGTGTTAATAATGGCTCTTTACTTTTTTTATTCTTAATGTTCTTTTCATTCAAACGCGTGTGTTACTGAGAAGAATTTGATTCCGGAACTTTTAGAGTAGATTATTTATCAAGCAACCGAATGAATCAGCAAGTCTAACCTCGACATTCTTGAATAATTCTTGTTCCTTTTTTTTTTAAATCTCAACCCTTTATGTTATATTGTCTTTTATAAAAGACGTAGAATTTTTATTAATTTCTCGATTAATTCCCTTGAGCAATGTAGACATATAACAATGCACACAATGAAATTTAGAGTGCATGAACAAGATTAAATGGAATTCTCGGAGACTCTGCAATAAAGTTAATGTATGCATAGTAGTAGTAAAAGATCCTAAAAGCTCTTTATCTAGTCTAAGTAGATACTCGTGGTAGCTAATCAGACATCGTAAAATTCTAGATTTTTTTATAAAAAAAATAAAATAAAATTCGTCACTGATTATATCCAGATGGACATACATGGGCATAGAGATCTTTCCACTTTCATCCGTCTTCTTATTATCCTGTTCCCCTATGAAGTTCATCCTCATATCCGACTCGCATTAACGAGGACGCACTTCATTCGTAAAAGTTTTTTTTTTTTTACCGCGCAGACCCTTATCCTATAATATACATATATATGTCACACTGCGCTCAAATATTAGACCTCTTTATAAAAATATAAACTCATGTTCAGATCTATTATGTATATGTATATACATAGTATATTTAATATCCTCCCCTCTATAGTTATATATGTTTTTATTAGTGGTTTGTATTACACCCAGGCAGATGTTTGCTGGCACACACCCTCTGACAATAGCCGACTTGCAAGGCCGAGCTTGTTACTCGATGCATTGTTGTTATATACCATATAGACATTATTCTTACGAGACACGCGAATAATACAAGATTGGGGTAGGTTGCTAGTCGAGTCTTATTATTTTTGAACTACTAAAAGGTAGAAAAAGGAAAGAGAGATAGGGGGAGGGGGGAGGTGCAAAGAAGAACCAGAAAAACGACAAATCGAGACGGTATTGGTAGGGCAAATTTTAAGTGAATCCTAAAACTTGTTTAATGCTGCTGGCCTACTAAATTCAAGAATACTAAGGAACTGGAAAGACAAGAAGAAAAAAAAATAGAGAAAACGCTCGATTTTCTTTACATCGGATCATCCCACTGTAATCTTTATCTTTCCTCCTTTTCTTTTCGCTTCCTCTCTGTCTATAGATCTTAAATATATCCTGTTTTTCTCATAAAAATGAGATATATGTGTTCTTGAAAGAAAGTTGAAAGTGGGTGGAGCCCAGAAACTCCACACATCGTGCCTAATATACCTGTGCGTTCATTGTATGCAATACATATAGGTAGGTTGATATAATACCAGCATTGATTACCTTGACGATTCTATTAAATTTTGAAAAGAAGTAACGAAAAAAATAATAACACGGTTCTTTTTACCCCATTCTCTTCTTTTTCCCTTTTCAAAATAAATTTTCAACCAGTCTCAAATTTATTAGTCGTGTCGACAAAAATTTACGGAAATTCTTCTCTATACATATCCATTGCAGCTTCGTATATAACAGTAAAACGAACATATAATAATTTTCATCTTCATTTCATCATCACTCGAGCTCTCTCAGAATAAAAAACAAACAAAACTAAGCAATGATTCTTTGGTGTGGACAACCGAGAAAAGAAAAAAAAACCAGCGTGTATTATATGCAACCAGGCAACTCGCGTAAAATTTCAAACGGTAGACTATCTTTCTTTTTCTCTTATTCATTTATAAACTATGAATTCTTTTCGTGTACAATGCACTCGTCAGATTGTCAAAAGAGCATATATAGGTACATACAGTAACGCTATATAAATGCATTACTTATATCTACGTACATGTACAACTATGTATACCTATATTTGTACAACGTTCCGCGAAGCGTTGCGTAACACATCCTCTCAAAATTTTATTGTCCATACTATGATCCACGAATCATATACATTAGTTTCGATTTATGATGCTCCGTGTATGATTAACATTCCATTTGAGAGGGGAACTTAACTCTGTTTCTCTTTCTACTTTATAGTAGTTCTTTTCATTCTACGACCAACAAAAAAAGTTTTTCTGTCTCTCTTTCTCTTTTTTTTTGTATATCCGAGCCGGTTTTTTTTATTTCCGTGGCTCTTTTTCAAGAGCAGATGATGAGGCATCCGCGAAATACATTAGTACGGTGGTTCGGTGTATTATAAAGCATACCTAGATGTATATACAAGAGCTTAGATGCACGAATGCATCGTGAAACGAAGTAAAGCGTATATGCGTACACAAGATGTAGTACATAGTGGCCAGCCGCAAAAAACTTGTGTATACGTATTTACGTAGGTATACAACGTATATGTAAGGGGGTGGATATATTTTTACATATATAGCCCCCTCAGCATACGTATATATACTCGTGCATAAGCTTCTCTCTGTGCAGCCAGACATGATTCCTGTCGTTTGTCTCCGTTTCGTTCCGACTCGTCGAAAGTGCATCGCTCGCTATTGTCCTCGACCGTGTATACGCGTGTACTATATGTACACGTGCATTTTGACTCTCTTTTCTACCTTTCTTTTACATTTTTCTCTCGACATACACTCTCTCGCTCGCAAGCTATATATCTCTCTGTTTGCTGCAACGAGTATACGTATACAAAAACGCGGTTTTAAATTAACGGAAATAAACTTGCCTTTTTTACTCTTTCCGCGCTTCATTCTTTTCTCTTTCCCTTTACCCCCCCCCCTCCCCCCTCTTTTTCTCTTTATATTTTTTATTTTTTTTTCGTGCAAGTGCAATGGGTTATTGAATACCATTAACTTGTTTTCTTTTTCTTTTTACATAATGATTCGTTTCATTTTTGTTCTTTTTTATATTATTACAGTATTTTTGTTCAACATCTTATCGAATTGTTAAACCACGAAAATAATACTGCATTTTTATTAATTGAAAGAAGAAACAAATATAACTGTTATTTTAAAACAAATAATAAAACTCTGCCCAAGATTTGCACAAGTCACGCGAAGCCAAAAACGTAGCTGCGTATTTTATAAAGTCTCATAAAAATGATCATTCGAAATAGCCCGCTTATCATTTGACGTATATAGAGATCGGCCAATCGTGATTATTCCCCTCCCCCCTCTCTCTCGCCATTACTTTAGTGCAGAGACGGAGGAAGTCGATTGGGAGACCCTCGCGATCATCCATCTGGGTAAAAAATGCCGAGCCCTTTGCGCGTGTCCTATCGCATTCGATAGATCGTCAAAAGGGGAAAATGAGGTGTATATAGAGAGGTTCGTTGACGTTTAACGAGCGACCTGTTGAAAAGTATGTGTGAGTGCGCGATATGCCCGTAGACAAAAGCCAAGCGTTTTGCATCGTTTTCCCCACAGTATATATATATATATATACTATCAGACTCTCAACGCCTGCACGCACAATACCAACTTATCTAAAGGCTATACGTATTGTTGGGGCAACGGGCAGATCAGTGCGTTCGATTAATTAGAACCGGCCATTTGCTGGACAATAGGCCTAATTGGCCGGCGATTTTCGTGGGCATTCAGTAAACTGCCTCCCTCTATAGATTTACTTTATCAGATTGAGCGACCTTTCTTTTCACCCCCTTCTTCTCTTTCTTTTTTCTCTGCTGACCCTTTTCTCTTTCTCATGACAATATACATATATATTCTCGGCTAAGCGTTAAAACGATGAATTTTCCGCGTAATTAATTCCGTAAATTTTTTAGAGCTATAAAAAGATTTAAAAGAAGAGGGTTAAAACTCTTTTTAAAGACACGAATTTATCAGTTTTGAAAATTAATTCTTTTACAATGATTTAATTTTTTTACTAAAATTGTTCGTTTGTACACGTGTGTATCTCTGTTATCTTGCGTATAAATTAAGTTAATTATATTACAATATGTTAATAACAAGTTTGATTCTTTTTAAATTTTATCATGTATTAAATATATTTAGAATATAATATTTTAAAATAATATTAATATAATGCACCCCTCACTGTCAATATATTAATATCTTATCTAATATTATATTCTAAAAGAATTGTTCGCCCTTAAATTTTTTAAATAAATTAATAAATTATTATCAAATTAAAGTGACGTGGTAGGAAAGTCTTAGAATTAATTAATTTTGAGCAATTTTCAAATAATTTTTTTTACATACTTGATCAATGTCTAATTTATATTCTTAGAATCATTGACAAATAACGACAATTTAAAAATTTTATTCCAGTTGTATTCACTTATTTCAATATTCATTATAGAATAATTTAAAAATTAAAAAGGTTAATTAAATAATTATAGATTATTAAAATATTCAATATATTTCTTTTGCTAAGCTCGAGTCATTTCCAATTATGAAATATATTACGAATATTAATTTAGATTAAATAAAGAAGAAACATTAAGGATAAAAATTGCTTTATAAAAAAAATTACATAAAATTTTAAGGTAATTTGAAAATTGCTTATATTTTAAGGTTATTAAATTTAGCAACTTCTTCTATTTTGATTATTTTTATCACATTTCCTTATTCCTTGAAGTGATTGTGAAGATCCCTGCTGATTAACTTGTTGGTGTTGTGCATACGCCGGTTGAATGAATTGCTGTTGGATTTGTTGCTGTTGTGCAAAAGTCTGTTGAGCAAAAGTTTGTTGTTGAACTTGTTGCTGAGCAGGCTTCATCCGAATTGTTTCAGGTGGAACTTGTTGTCTAAATGCTTGAGCGAATTGCTGTGGACATAATTGTTTAGCAGTTGTCATCAACGCAGCAGCCTCCGCCGAAGTACTTTGCAGTTGATCCGGTATTCTCTGATTAAAATTGTGACATTCAGATTTTATCCATGCCATTCGATTTCGAAACTCTTGCTGTTCTGCCAAAGGTTTTTGTTGTTCAAGTGCTCTTTGAGTATTTTGACGTTGCTGCAATAAGTTATACAATCTTTTAACTAAATCATTTGTATAGATTCCATAGTTACGCGAAAAATCAAGAATTCTTGTTTCTAGAGTGATTCTATCTTTTGCTGATAGTTTAACTTCACGCTGTTTGAACCAATGTTTGAGCTGATTTAGAAAATTGTCGAGGATTATCTTTTCATGAGGGTTTAATTGCGAATCAAAATTATTTAAATCTATCAAATTCTGATTTACAACTCTAAGGTTGCTCTCGGTATAGTGCATCAGTCCGAGTATTCTTTCCTCGTCGGTAATATCTAAAATAACGTAAGATTAAGTTGATCTTAATAAAATTATAGTTTTATTACTAGAAATTATAAAAAATTTATTGTTTTATTAACGATGTATAGAACTCCAGTTAGATAATGATTTTCGCAACACTTATTAAGAAATTACTATAGTATTAATTTCCATCTTTGATATAAGTTATTTATGAGATTAATTTTTTTTAAATACTTAAAGTTTAAAAAAAAAGAAAAATTAATTGCTTGCCTTCTGACTTTACTTCTGAGAAGCATCCAATTAAAATAAAATAAATTAAGAGAAAAAGTTCTTTTAAAGACATAATTTTATTTGACTATAAAAATGTGATTTCTAAATTTCTTTAAAATGAACTCTTAGACTTATTCATTTCAAGTCTATACTCGTAATATTATAAAATAATGTAGATCTTTTAAGTTTTAAATTCTTTACAATGATCAAATCTATCACGAGTGATAACGTGAACTAATAGAATTCTTTTTAGAAACACAAGTTTGAAAGATTAATAAAATGTTTGATCGATCATATATTAAATCTTATGTCAAATTTCTGTTATCAGAATGAATTCTGTTCAACAGTCTTAATCGGTTTCCTCGTGTTAATTAAGAATATCAGCAATTACTTTCAAGACATAACTACACTAAAATTGTATATTCTACTTACAATAATATAAAGTTTAAAAAATTTATTTCTTGTACACTTAAGCAGCGTATAATTTACACATTAGGAATGATTGATAGACAGATAACAAACTAAAAATTTCTTTTCAGTCGTACTTGATTTAAATATTCGTGATATTATAAAATAATTTCAAAAGTAAAAATGTACATTACAAGATTGTAGATTGTTTAAATATTCTTTTTTTTATCAAGATCAAACCATTTCCAATTGTTAATTTTTTTACGAATATTGCCTCAAATGAAAAAAAAAATGAAACATTTAAATTATCAATTTTTTATTATCAATTAGAATTATTTATTTTATTTTATTTTATTTTGAAAAATTTACGGGCTGAAATCCTATTACAATATTAAGAATTATAACAACAAATAAATTTTATAATATATTATAATTAATTAAAATAGAATTATAATATAAGTTTGAATTTTTCAAAACAAATTATGAAATCTCTATCAGCGTTGTTTTAACATTTTTTTCAACGTTTTAATACATTGAAAATGTAAAATGCTTAAAAAGCAAATGTAAATTACTTGAAAAACTTCAAAATCTTTTGCCTCTTGAACGACCGTTGCATATCTTGCCGAATTTACTTTTCATTTTATTCTTATGCATTTATATAAATTTTAAATATATCCCTTTGTTGAAAGTATCCTCAATTTATAATTCATTATTCTTATACCTGTCAAGTGATGTATAAAAGATTGCTTTTTAAAAAAGTATTATAAGCCATATTTACTGTGTCGATTAATTCTATAATTTTTTTCTTGATCCTTGAGATGGTCGTAATTGTGAAGATCCCTGCTGATTAGCATGCTGCTGTGCTTGTTGCTGTTGTGCAAGTGCTTGTTGAATAGCTTGTTGTTGAGCTTGTTGCTGCTGTGCGTGTTGAAATGTTTCTTGTTGCAGCCTGGAAGATGCCCACTGATTTGTTGGAGTTAAAGCTTGTTGTTGTGCAATTGGTTGAGTAGCTTGAGCAAATTGTTGTGGACATAACTGCCTAGGAGCTGCTATAACGCCAGCATTCATAATATCAGTTTGTTGTTGTTTCTGTATTCCTTGATTACATTCAGACTTAATCGATGGCATTTGATTTTTCAATTCTTGATGTTGTGCCGAAGATTGTTGTTCCAATAAGTTATAAAGTCGTCTAACTATGTCATTTGTATAGATTCCATAGCTATGCGATAAATCAAGAATGCTTGTTTCTAAAGTGATTCTATCTTTTGCTGATTGTTTCATTTCACGAAGTTCGCACAGATGTTTGAGCTTATCTAGAAAATTATCAAGGACCATCTTTTCTTGAATTTTTAATTGATAATCATATTTATTAAGAGATTTTAAATTCTGCTTTATAATTCTAAGGATGATATCAATATCGAGCATCAGTCCCTTAATTATTTTTTCATCAGTTTCATCTAAAATAATCCAAGATTAAGGTAATTTTAATACTAAAATTATAATTTTATTACTAGATATCAATTTTATTATGGAATGGCTATTATTAATTTATATATTTGATAAGTTATTTATGAAATTTAATTTTTCTAATAGTTTAAATTAAAAAAAAATGAAATTCATTGCTCACCTTCTGATTTTATTTCTAAGAAACATCCAACTGAAATTAAAAAAAAGAAGAGAAGATATTTTTTTAAAGACATAATTTTACCAGACTATAAAAATGTAATTTCTAAATTTTTTTCAGAATCAACTGACTGTTACTCTTAAATAATTCACTTAAATACACTTGAATATCTGTTATCTTAATTAGTTTAGTGGAATCAGTCCAAAAAGTTGCGTTCGATGGAAATACTCAGTTATAAGATTTTTTTTTTTAAATAGCTTGAGGACGATAAAACAATAAATAATTTTTTTTTAAGCAATCAATTAAAATTGTGAGCGCCATTTACAAGCGATAAAAATGTGCGTTTAAATAAAAAAATGGCCTTTTTCCCCCTTTAACCCGAAATATCTTTGAGTCTATTAGTTTTAGAGAAAAAATATATAGAACTAAATTTATTCAGAATTAAATGTCCTATATGATGACATTATTCTAATTGGAAAAAAAAAAATTATTTGTCCAAGCTCTGAAACTTGAATGAAACTAGAAAAAATTAAATAAAATTTTTTTCCTTCAAACTTGTTACAGATTATAGTTTAATTGTAAATAATGTTGAATTGCTACTTAAATATTCTAAAATAGAATTTTTTATTTACTCTATTTAATTTGACAAAAGAATATAATAAATACAAACACTGAAAGAGATATGCTACAAACTTACTAATTTTTCTGAACAGATCAGTAAATATCGTATCCATTTGTGCAGGTAGGAAGTTTTTCTTTAAAAAAGGATTCAAAAAGTCAAAATAATTAATTAATAATTCAGAGAGTCAAAATAATAATTGATACACATATATTTATAGCTTATAATAAAACTATTTTGCAACGAAAAAATTGTATCTTAATTTGAGCAAGCTATCATTTCACTGGAACGTATATTTTAAAAATTCCAATCTAATGCACGGACATCAGGGGATGTGGAGTTTGAGAAAAAAGAAGAATCGTATCCTTGTATAGTAGTAGTGGTGTAAAAAACTTATTGGACTGACGTTTGGAAGGTTGTAATTTTCGGTGTAGAGCACTTAGTATTTAGGTACGAGGGATAAAATTTTGGAACTCATGGGGATATACACACGACCACACAGACACACACACGTCATACGCCTTTGACGCCTCAGGCTAGCTCAGAGTGGGTTATTAAAAAAGATTTAAAAAAACTATGGTTTTGCCATTTTAGGGAGATGTAAGTTGGTAGATTTACAAGTTATACAAATGTTGGGAAATCATAGGCAAAAAAGCCTGTAGAGAAATAGGAGAAAAGGGCAATTTTGCGTCCAGATGAGTGAGTCAATAACTAAAGCTACAGGAAGAACAGTTTTCTACAGATTTTTTTTAGCCCATCATCAAAATGCAATCATCATTTGGCGCTTTTTTTATTCACTAGAATTTATCACTTGCTGTTGACCACTTAATCAGGTATTTTCATTTTTTCAAAAAGACATACAAAATAATTGATGCTCTAACGAATAAAATAGTACATTTTTAACAAAGCTATTTCAAGCTAATTAAATTTTGTTTATAGTCGAACATAAAATTCTGTTTGCAAATAATTTTTATTCAAACGTTTGATGAATCAACTATAGATGTCATAGAAAAATTTATTGGTCAATTCATACGTATATGCTGATTAAAAAAATATTTTATTTTTTTTTAAACCGATAAATTCTGAGATTATACTGTAAATATAATAATCTCGCAAAATGTAACTTAAATATGTACATCTAAAACGAATGATTTACGATCACAAACTATCTTCTAATATATCGAAAAACGTTGAATAAATAAAAAAAAAATAATAAATAAGAGGTAGCGTTCAGGTATAAAAATGGAGCTATAATTTAATTTGTGCTAGAATAAGGCAGCCGAATCATCGGCTACAAAGTTTGCTATCGAAATTTATAAATCCATCCTTTTTCTCCTCTTGTACACGTATAAATATTCATCTTTATTTTGACCAAGTGACACCTAAATAGTCATTACAGCAGATTCCACAAAATAAAAATTTAAAAAAAAAGTAGAAGAATAGAAGATACGTATAAAGAAAACAAGAATTGAAAAGATGCTCTACTGATATTGACAATCAAAATAAAAAAACAGATACATTGATTTTTATAAAATACATAAATAAACAAATCTGTAATTGAGCAGTTTTAAGGATGACCACGTAAATAACAAGCGCCAAATTTAAATTTTGAAGAAAAAAAAAGTGTCAGTAGAACTCATTTATATACCACGTAATGGATCATCTCAATCCCGGGGCTTTCACGCAAATAGAGACGTAGCGTGTCCGTGGATGCGTACAGCCGGCTTGTATATTATAGGATGAGCTCTAGTAGATTCAGACGGTCGGCAGCAGAATCCTATACTGCGGCGGGTCCGGTGAACGCGATGTGTCCGGTAAAAAAGAATCAGCCGTAGAGAAGTAGAAAAAGGAGGTGGTAGTGGTGGTGGTGGTGGTGGTGGTGGTTGAGAAAAAAAAGCTAAAGAGAGGAATGAGGCGTGCGAAAGAGAGAAAGAAAGAGAAAGGTATACTTTATATATATAGGGAGTATATAAGGATGCAGAATGAAAACGAGTGAAAGAATGAAAAGACGAAAGAAAAAGAGAGCGCCACGACAGGCTATGGGTTATATGTGTATGGCCTAGGCAGGCTGTATGGCAGCAACAGCATCAGGAGCAATGTTGAGACCGCCGGTGGTAGTTGTGGTGGTGGTGGTGGTGGTGATGGAGAGGGAGCCTGGGCGGGAGAAAAAGCGAGCCTGCCGCAAGAGCAGCAGCAGCAGCCACAGCAAGCGAGATATATATGTGGAAGTGAGAGAGGGTCCGAGCACCAGGCGGGAGGTGTATAGGCAGGCTCTCATACTCTCTCTCTCTCTCTCTCTCTTTTTCTCTCTCATGCAGAGGTAAGAGATATCGTAGCGTATAGTAGAGAGGAAGGTGCTGCTGGGACCCGCGGGATCCCAAAGCCAGGGGCACTTTATGTTGCGTTGTGCCAGTCCATCGCTGGTCCTCCTCTCGACCGAACACATATTAACCGCGTACCTCCGCTCGCATCAGCAACAGATGAGTCCCTTGAGGCAATACTCGTCTTGTCTGCTATCCTTACTTTATATATAGAACTTGTATTTAACTCGCTCATCATAACACTTTCAACAAATTACACTACCTTTTGCATCAGTTCCATTAAAGCCCGACGCAGTTCCGTCGGCGAAGCTTGCAAATTTAAGACCTAAGCTCTCAGAAATCTACGTTAAAAGCTCTAAACTTTGAATTTAAATCTGCCTTACACGTGCGTCAAATTATCAGTATAAAACACTATAGTTCAAGTTAACGAGGGTTTACGAGTACTTTGGCAGGATATTTGGTTACAGCAGTGACGTGCGGATAATTGATAAAGCCGGCTCGAGGCATGCTCGGGATTTTTGCATGCACCTCGGCTGCTGCTGCTGGATCAGCGCTGAGCAGCTGGTTTTCCGCGGGTGGCTAATCAGCTCGAATATTTCCTATATCGAGGGGGACTTTAAGAATCCTCAACAAGAATAGGGGTAGGGGGTTAAAGTTAGGGACCAAGTGGTACCAGGATCAAAAAAATTCTTCTTCAGATTGCAAGAAGACCGACGGCGAACGCGTACGCAATATGTGGAACGCGATCGCGAAGGACGGCAATGACGAGTGATGATCAAGTAAGGAAAGGGCGCGAACAAGTGGCAGACCGAAAGCCTGGTTTTTTACCACCACTTCCGTCGCCATCATCATCATCATCATCATCATCATCATCGCCACTACCACCACTGCCGCCGTTCAGATCGAACAGCAGGTTAACGCTCTATACGCGCTCATGCGCTGGCACAGTATAAAGGAAGTACTGAAGTCGCGCGAGACACGCATACACACGTGGTGGGTTACAGGTGGAGAATTTTTTGATACCTTCTTCTTACTGTAAAATTGTCACTGATTTTGTTGTCGGACTCAAGTAAATTGTAGCAACTGAGTGAATATTGTCCTTTACTTTCGCGATTCAAGTGATTCAATGATAAGAAGATATTGTTTAGTGACTTTAACAAAGTTTTATTTTATGATGAGTTAAGTGTCTTCATACTTGTCATCATTAGGATACTGCAAAGAATAATTATTTATAGTGCATAATTATTCTTCAAATTTTTGAAATTTAAGAAAAAACTTGTGCAGAAAGTTATAAGTTTTTAAAAGTGAAATATGTGCGGGTAATAAATATTCGGAAAATTAAAAAATCTGTATCCAGTAAAAAGCATTGTTTCTTTTAATTTTCATTGATTTTTATTGTTCTCGGTGTTTCACATTAAAGTTTAGTTCGATAAATTTTACCGTCGGACAACTTAATAACCAACATTTACAAATGACGTCGTGTCATAATTGAGAAGAGGAATCGTCGCTTTCAGACGATCTCACAATTACACCGAAACAAATAATATCTAGATATCAAATTCAATAAAACTCAATTATTCTCAAATCAAATACCTTATAAATCTAAAAAAATGAAAACTCCAATTCGGAAACAGAGCAAAGTGCAAAGTATTAATAGGTGTACAAAAAGCGAATAAATCTTGTGAATAAAGTTAAAACGTGCGTGCGTTCATCTCCTGGTAACATCCTGTTGTTGTTGTTGTTGTTGTTGTTTGTGTGTCTTAATTTTCTTAACTTCCTCTTAAAGCCCCCGTTGTGAATTTCGGTGGGCCGAGGTGTTTAACGAAACATATGGTGCTGGTGATGTAACAGAGAGATTATTATGCGGTGCGCTGACATCGCGGTAACCGCGATAGCCCTTCTTATACTTGGGCAGATTCAAAGTCCACAACAGGCCAGGTAAGCAACTATACTCTCATTCATTTATATACACGATTTCAAAGAATCATGTATATCATAATGTTGTATACAGGTGTGTACATACATATATTTTTATACATAAAGCTTGATGCAGGTTATTTTGCCATTTCCGCCCTCTTCTCACTCGTCCAACAACTTCATGTCCCAAAACTTGTTCTTTTTCTTTTCCTCTTTTATTTCTTCTTCTTCGAAGTAAAAATTCTCGTTTATTTTTTTTTAATTCTTCTTCTTTTTTTTTATTAGACTTTAGATTTCTTCGTAATGTAACGGAAGCCTCTTGCGCGCTGTTTTATAGAATTGCCC
>JAPYZE010003362.1:0-19516 GCA_030522805.1 Leptomastidea abnormis | reverse complement strand
TTAATGGTTTAAAATGTTCTAGAAAGTACAAACAATGTTTTAAAATATTAAAAAAAAAATCGATTTCTTAAAAATTTTACCGTGGTGTCCTCCCTTAATGTATTCTTAACATGAATCTTCATTTAATTTTTACATTCGATTTATAAATTTTTTTATCTATAAATCAAATATATATACGTTCAATCAAATAAACATTATTGGAAATTCAATATTAAACAAATCAAATTAAATTTTCATAATTTAATTAGCATATATCGTAAATTAATTGCTTTTCAACTTTTTAAAAGCCACTTAAATTTCAATTATAATCTTGCATTCTAGAAAAACTTATTTGCTCTTTTCAGCAAAATAAAATTGCATTTGTCAACTAATAGATATCCAATATTATTAATTAATTCAAAAAAAAAAAAATAAAATAAAATAGTAAACAAATCAATATCAATAAGTATTTTCTCAAACGCGTAAATTAAACCGAGCAGGTATAAACTACAAGCATCTTATCTATAAGTTTCTTTACTTCTCCACCATTTAAAACAGCAACACATCTACTCTTCAAGAAGATCTTCATTCAAAAGAGAAAGACTTTACCGAGAAGAAGAAGAAAAAGAAGGTCTAAGAGGATAGATAGAGCTATATATCCGTTAAACCACGAAAGCAAAGCGAAACGCGGCCTTCACTATACTCGTTGAGAATCGGAGGGAGGAAGAGAAAGAGAGCGCAATTACGATTGCAGCCTTGGCTCTTAAGGTCCACCTTTCTCTCTCTCTCTCTCTCTCTCCCTCTCTCTTTTCCTCTTGTAGAGTCTGAATTATTCGAGGAAGAGATGTCCTGGGCGGAAAGGCGACAACGCTTCCTTCTCCTTCTCCTCCTTCATCCACCCACCCACCCAACAACCCAGCAAATCAAGTCCCTTGCTCCTGCGCTTTCGTTTAAGATTAATTATCTCGGCAACAATGCCCAGGCATTCTCCCCTCTCTCTCTCTCTCTCTCTCTCTCTCTCTCTCTCTCTCTCACTGGTCTTCTCTGTTGCGGCGCACACAACAAGCAGACAGAGACTGCTTCTCTTGTGGCTGCTGCTGTTGCTGCTGCTGCTCTTCTCTTCTAACTCATTCCCTTCTACTATATACTTCGACTATGTATACGTTTGTGTTGCAAGTTTACGCGACGGGCAGGCAAGTTGCAAACCTCGGCTTCTAATAATCATCTAGCTCCACTCCTACCCTACTCTTTACCAGACCTACTCCTACCACCTAACTACTACTACTACTACTACTACTACTACTACTACTCATCCTTTTGCTATTTTCTCTCTCTCTCTCTCTCTCTCTCTCTGTATCTATCCAGCTACGCGGACACGCAGTATACCCGGGAATTAATCGGGGGAATGACAGAGACGGAAACAGTTGAGGACAAAGAAAACCACGATTGGACGTGGTTGAAAGAGAGAGAGAGAAAGAGAGATAGAGGGAGAGAGAAAGGATAAGAGAAACGTAGAGCTTTCTCTGGTTTATTGTGCGTAGAGAAAACGGGACTTTCAATTTTATGGCGAGGGAGAAGACTGTATAATACTCGTATATAGATATATTATATATATATACTCTTGGCCGACCGGCAATTTGCTTTTAATGTGACACGCGCTAATTTCGAACTTTGAATCCGACAAGAGAGACAGATAGAGAGAGAGAGAGAGAGAGAGAGAGAGAGAGAGAAGCTTTATCTACGGTTCAACTATTTAAAGCTCTGGATCAGATGTATTGCTATATACGCAGCTAGTGATTTGCATATTGCGTAATTCTATATAGATAAAGCAATGGTAAATAATGATAATACGAAACGTCAGTTATGTTTACGAAGTAGATCAGCCAAATGTAATATAAACACGATCGAAAGAGAAAGAATAAGTATCTGAAAGAGGATAATAGAGCTGTATATATACCTATGTATGTTTAGAGAAGGTGGAGGAGTGGGAAAAGCTTGGTATATATCGGGAATCCTATGAAGGATCAAATAACCTTATACGGTGTAGCCCATAATTGACGGCTATCGCTTCGGTATTTACGCGGAGTTGTAGTGACACTCAAGAGAGTGGGATAGAGTGAGAGAAAGAACAGATTTATTTGATGGAAGAAAAAGAGGATACGAGAGCTTGCGCGAGGTGCGCGAGATCAGATCCGCTTCTCGGTAACTGCAGTGTAAGCTCTGTTAGAGAGACTTGACCCCTCCCTTATAGACAGTCTCTCTCTCTTTCTCGATCGCGACTTCTGCCTCTACTATCATCCCCCTGCTACTCCTTCTCTTTCGCTTTCTCATACTCCTTCTCGTTTACTATGTATATAGCTATATCTACTACAGCAGCAGCAGCTACTGGTCCACCTCGAAAACCGCTTAATTAATCCAGCAAAGTTGAGCCGCGCTAATTGCGACCGTTCGTTCCTTCGTTCGTTCGTTCAAAGCTCACTCTCTCTCTCTCTCTCCCTCTCTTGTGCCAACTGGAAAGGGGCGACCCCTGTAGAACCTCATCCACTGTGAGCAAGAGGGTTAGCGCGCGACGGACGCTGGATATTAAGCAGCCCTAAATCCTCTCGGCTATAGACATGAAGAATCGGTAAAAAAAATTTAACTGAGCTTGGAAAAACGGTTGGTTGGACGCGTGTGTAGGTAAAATTTAATTGCTAAAGAGTAAAGAAGAGTGTAATGCTTTATACTTTTGGAGTGAAAAATTGTCTAATTTACAGTGAGATAATTTTACAAGGGTTATTTTAGTATTTGAAAATTTTAGTATTAGTCTTTGGAGGATAGAATCTGTCTGTTGGAGGATGCATTTTATGTAAGCAATTATGAATTTCGATATTGAATAGAGAAAGAGATATAGAGAGAGAGAGCTTAATGAAAAGATAATCTAATTACAATGGGAACGATTGTTGAGTGAACTAATTGCATTAATCATTCAAGTATGTTTTATAACTTGGGAAAAATAATGATTTTGATGTTTGATTTGTTATTTAAGATGTTTAATGAAAGATTTAATTTGCTGATCTGATGTTTTGCTAAAACACACTTACAATCAATTTTAAATAATCTTTTAAATAAGCTATTCAAAGATCAAACTTTATTAAACGAAGCTTAATTAAACTTTTTATAATAAAAAAAAAAATAAAAAATCTTTTATAAAAGTTTGTTTATGGTATAACATTTAATAAAATCTTTCAATCGACAAATTAAAAAAAAAAAAAAAAGAAAAAGCGTAAGTCAAAAAAGCTCTTATAGAAAGTATCAAAGAGAATTTTAAGGTAATGACTTCACGTCAAGAGTGTAACTGGTAAATATACTATCGTATATAGCTTACTCTTTGCCCTTCTTCTCCCGACCAATTAATATTTCAATTCGAACTTTTGGTAAGGAGCGCGCAAGTCGACCTCCGATAAGACGAGATACTTTGCAAGTGCCGGTATAGAGAAGGAAAAGAGAGAGAGAAAGAGAGAGAGACGGTAACCAAAGAAAACCGCACTCGACGATTTGGTAACGAGTTTTGGCCTGAGGGTGTGCGGATCGGTAGGCCGATTTGCAAGTTTCGTTACTTTACTTCTACTCTTTGGCCTTTGACCTTTGGCTCTATGATACTTGGTTGTATTGGGTAGGACTTACTGTATAGTAGTTGTAAGCTTGTTTGCAGGTTGAAGAATTGATTTTTTTTTAATGGAATTGTTATGGATTTATTTTTTTATATCGTCAATTAGAAAAGCAATTAAAATTACGCTGGAATTATTTTTGTTTTAATTTAGAGACTAAAATATTTGCAAGAGAATAATAAAATTTTTCAAGATTTTTAATTAGTTTGAAATCATTAGTCGTACCGAAAGTTTACGATTTACTTAATTAACTTGAAATAATAATTTTTTACAAGTTAAAATGTTTGTAATTAAAAAAGGAATAGTTCCACTTTGAAAAAATAAAACTCAATTTAAACATTAAATTCTTTCAAAAATATTAAACTTTTTAAAAGCTTAACAATTTTTATTAATTTTAAAATTACAAAATTTATAGCTTATTAAATCAACAAATTTATGTTATTAAATAAAATTCTTACGATAATAAATCCAAAGAAAAAAGTTTCATTAATTTACAATAAATTTCAAGTAACATAAGTTACATAAATGCCTTCAACTGAATATTCAATGTAAAACAGAGATATATATCTGTAACTCAATATAACCACTTATTCGAGAAAATGACATAGAACAGACAGTTAGTAGAAATTTGGATAGTTAAGGTCATTGTATGTGTCTCTTGGAATTATTGGAAGTTTGTCTGACTCAATCTGCAGTATAACTACTACTACTACTACTGGTCTCGCCGCTTCGGTTCAAGATAATATTCGAGTTTTGAAAGTACAATGTAGGATTTGAATTTACTTTCACTTTCTCTCTCTCTCTCTCTCATCGTCTATTTCTCTCATTTTCTACTTATCAGTGCGTATAACTTTCCTTTCTCAAACACCAAATTTGTAATTAGTTACATTAGCTTTTCTCGAAAATTTCGATATCAAAAGACCCTTCCCTCTCCTTCACCTTAAACTCCTAATTTCTCTCTTTACTTATCTTTACAGGATAATCAAGATCCCTTTACCTCATTCCCTTCCAAAATCGAAAATCTTACATCCCCTTGTATAGTAAACTCAACAAACTTTTTACCTCTTACACAAACTCTTATTACATTTACTCGACAATCTCCAAACGTTTTACAAAAATCTATCTTTCTCTATATCTCTCACTCTCTTTTCTAAATTTCATTCTCAACAAAACGTCGACTGATTAAAGAAAATCGTGAGGGAATTCCTTAAGCGACGTGACCGGCAGAGGTGGTGGTAACATTATTTATGGCCCAGCCACTTAACGAGTCAGGCGCGATATCCGAGGAAAGAGGGAGAGATGGAAGGTACAGAGGCTCGAGTATCGTCGCCGCAACGGGCAAATGCGATTATTTCACAGGAGCCAAGAGCCCAAGAGTGTCTCTCTCTTCCTCTTCCTTTCCTCTAAGAGTTCGATCCAGGCGACAATGGCTTCTTCGTGTATCAGTGTTTCTCCTCTCTATTATATATCTCACTTCCTTTCGGTCGCAGCCTGAACGAAAACGCTTTGATAGACACAGATTGGGAGTGAATTATCGGATCGTCGCTATATATAACGCCTATACCTCTCCCTGGACTTCTTCGTGAGAATAGTTTCTTATTTGTTTTTCTTGCTTTGTGGATAAGGGGAAGGAGGGATGAGATGGTACGGAGCTGCTTCGACTTCAGCAGCCACCCCCCTCCCCTCTTCCTGAATTTCGCTAAAGTGGATTTTGTATCGTCTTCTTTTTCTCAAACGTGAGCGCTGAGAGACGACGACGAAGACGACTGTTTCAATTGTCGGATGCTGACTAAAAGTTTTCATTTTAGAAGGTAAAATTGATGGGAAATATTATTTTGAGACTTTAGTCAAAAGAGAGGGATATATATTATTTAACTTTGTCAAGATGAGTTTGATTAAATGTAGTTTTAAGATATATTTACGTTTGGATTTTTTTTATTTGAAAATTTGATTCGATAAATAATTTCAGCTATACGTCGTTTACTCTATGAGATTACAATCAAGTGAACTACATTTTGTAACCACAAAACACACTCCAAACATTAAAAAAAAAAAAAAAAGGTACCAGAAATTAAGACGTGCAGCACATGCTATAGAAACACCAAGCACTTCTAAATAGGCTCCCAAGAAAAGCGAGCAATAAAACAAATCCTCATAGCCATCTGTTACAAGTTAAATTATCGTCTAATTGCTCGTGGATATATATATATATATACACGTTGACTGCGCGAGCGCGCGCGCGTACTTGCACTTTAATGCGCAAGCACACATATATACATATATACATACATAGAGCAGTAGGTTTCAAGCGAAAGCAAAGTGAGAGACGAGGGTTGAGGTACTCCGGTACGTGACGCAAGTTATTACCAACAACATTATCGTCGTTATTTATGGCAACGCGAGACCCGAGTCGTTTTACAAGTTCGTCGAGTGTGCACAGTAGTGATGGTGGTGGTGGTGGTGGTGGTGGTACCCGTTGTCGACGCTTCCGAGCATCGGCTACTACTTGTGTGCTCTTTGCACACGCCATGAGCAAGCCCACTTTGTTGTTGTTGTTTTTTTTTCTTTCTTGGCTTTTTCCACTGTGCACAACTGAAGTTCGACCTTAAAACCTGTACTGTTTATACCTGTAGCATACGGTTTGTTTTTTTTTGTTTATGTTGTATGGTCGGCTCTTTGGTAAACAGAGGTAGTTTTTTTTGTATTTTTGTTTGAAAAATAAAAAAAAAATTTTTTTTTTTAATTTGACAAAAAAAAAATATTGTAATATCAATAACAGCCTACACAACATTGAATTGAAGTCCATGATCAAGTTTTCCAGGTAAAGCACTAGAGAGTGAGAGAGAGAGAGATAGGTAAAGTCAATCGAGCCTAAGTGTTTCTAACTCTCTTGAGACTTGGTTATGCGGTTAAATTCATAAGAGCCATCGTAGGTTACAATGTATATTAACGACCTGCACGTGGCCAATATCTGAACGTAGATAAACGTTGTTGGAAGAAGAGAGAAAGAGAGAGAGAGAGAGAAAATGGGCCGATAGTAGTGCCACATTGGAGTTGCCCGACATATAAACGAGCGTCGACGTTATCATTGTTAATTCAAGTATTTCGAGAAACGAGTTAAAGCTCACTTTGGCTTATTTGAACTTACAGCTGGGTATAATGACTTCGTTTACGATATGCACCAAAGGTATACATAAGTATTAATAAGCATTTATAGTGAAACATAATTCTGTGATATGATTATGATGATACAGTGAATGTGAGAGTCAATGTGTCGATGGATTATTTCAGTGAGATTATTGATTCGTTATTTGATATGCTACTCGTTACTAATTGTAAAATTTGAATTTACATGATAATTTCAAATATTTCAAGTTTTTTTTTTTTTATAAATTACAGTAAAACAAGTAAAAAAGTTGACAATTTGTCAAAGATTAATACATTAGGTGAGAAAAAGTAGAGTGCAAAAGAGAAAAGTAGTAAAAGGTGTATGAGGTAGACGTATGTGTGAGACAAGAATTCCAATCTCTACATAAGGTGAAAGTATAGTGTGTAGTATAGTCGAAGGGCTGGAGCGTACGGAATTAAGCCAGGAGCTTTTCGCTGCGGGCATTACGTTTTCGTGAAAATTTATTTTCAGGCCAAACTTTTCGAGTTTTCCCTCCCTCGATCCTATACTCTTATACTCTATCCTCTTCTATACCTACCTACCGTAGCTCGCTTATTCTCGCTGCTGCAGTAGGTAGCAGCCAAGCGTGAACGCTGAAAAGAGCCTTTCCTCGTATTCTTCTATTTCCGTCTTACTCTATTTTTTCTTTTTTTTTCATCTTTGTCCTTTCTACTTTTTCGTTCGCTGACTTTCATTTTTTATTTCACGCCCTGTCTATGCTTAACGACTTTTATATTTTAATTATTTACTGTATATTCAAATAAAATATTTATGTTTCTTTCGTTTTATTAAAAACAAATTTACTTTATTTTGTTTTTTTTTATGTATAACGTTTTGCAAACAATTTTTTTTATAATAAAATTAAATTTTTAGTGATATACAGTATACATCGTTAATTTTTTATGTAAAATAAAAATATTTTACGTTAAAATCTTTTAAAAAATAATGATTTTCTAAAGATTTACCATGTTTATTTTTTATGAGAACGATATTGAAATACTTTTTCATGTATTTCATTTATTTCTGAAATTTTTTGCACTGTAGTAAGTTGCAAAAAAGTTTTCGCTATACAAAGTCCTAATTCAAATAGACTTTTCAGAATTTTCATACGTTTGAAATGTAACGTAGAAAAACGAGAGAAAAAAATATAAACGCTTTGGTCCACTGAAGAGTTTTTTTTCGAATTTTAAAACGTTTTCATTTTTTTTTTATATTTACCTTGCGAACGAGAAAACGATAAAAAATATTATTCATAAGATTTATGTATAAAAATGTTGTACTCTTTTTTTTCTTTCTCTTATCGTTTCTTTTCGTTTCCCCTTATGCTAATTTTATCGATGTCACAAATAGCTTGTTGTAGATAAACTGTGTTTAGCAAAACGTCGTTCAAGCAAAAAAAAAATCAATTTACGATGTAATTTCACAAAAATATCAAAACCATCATGTTTACTGAAAGAAAAAAAAATGCACTTAATAAACCGTTACAAAAATTATCGACAAACTCTCTAAAAGGTTATTAATTAAAAGAAATTAATTAATTTTTCTTCTTTTACTAAAAACATAAAAATAAAAAAAAAAATATATCCCAAGCTTACTATAAATCAAAGGAAAAACAGGTAGAAGTAGCATCAAAAAGGAGTAAAAGGAAAAGAGAAAATCGTGCAAAGGTATAGGAGTAGTATAACCCGCGTAAAATCGATCCGGTATACTACTGCACCTGTGCACACCACCACCACCATCACCGCCGCTTACTTTTCCGCAAGAGTGCACTCCTACTGCTCCTACTGCTGCTGCTGCTACTACTGTTGGAGATTAAGAAAGACGCAGGCATTCTTCAACAAATCCTTTTTTCCCTTCCTCTATATTTTCTTCCTTGAATTGTAACACCGTGAGGTAAAGCAGGTGTAGTAATGTAAGGTAAAAAAGAAAAGAAAAGAAAAAAAAAGAAATGTAAAGGCTCTCGTGCCTCGTAAATCGCTCATAAAGAAAAGTTAAAGCTGAACGGCTGGTATATAGAATACACTAACGTATCAGGTGGACCAGTGTGAAAAGTTAATACGTGCTGGCTTTTGAAATTTTACAGAAACTACGAATAATTGAAACGACGAAAGTTTCTCAGACTAAAACTTTCTTAGACATGGTTTAAGATGATTTTTGTTTTTATGAGTTCTTTTTTTTGGAATTGTAAAGAAAAAAATTTTTTATGATTAGAAGAATCATATTTATTAGAAGAATCAATATTTCTTAAGAAATATCTTAAGATTTCAAAACTCGTTAAAATCATTCGATTCGAAATCCAGAATGAAATATTAATAAAGATAAACTAACTCAATATCGTTATAATACAATATACATAGAAGGAAAAATATATATACATATTTATTGAAAAGTATGTATATAAAAGTCAGTTACAATACATAACTTTGGAAAAGTTAACAATAGAAGAGCAATTAAATAGCAGGCTGATAGAAATTATTTTAAAGTTACTACGTTGTACATGTATAGTCAGGTTGAAGTGAAGTAAAACAAAACGATGGAAGTGGAGAAAAAGCGACAGCAGCAGAAGCATCGGACTGGTAAGAGACGTGGTGGTGGTGATGGTGGAAGAGGTAAGGGGAGTAGTAGAATGAAACGCGGTCGCGTTCACGCGAGAGAGAGAGAGAGAGAGAGAGAGAGAGAGAGAGAGAAAGAGAGATAGGAGAGCAGCAGCACACGGAGTTCAATTCCGCCCTCGGAATTTCAATTTCGAAGTAAATCTTCGACCTTCAGTCTGCCTCGCATTTCGCGCATCCTCTTCCCTTCACTACTACTATTACTATTCTTCTCTCTCTCTCTCTCGCTTTCTCTACGTACCCCCTTTGTCTTGAAAACTGACTTTTAACTATGCGCCTCGCTTCCGCTTCTACTCTTCTCATCCGGTACTTCTCATTCCGTATCTCTAACTAATCAGCTTTTCATCTTTGCACTTTCAAACTATATAGAGAATCAGTTTTTTTTTCGGCTTTCAACTTTTCTATTATACATATGATGTATCAAATATATGTGGATGTATGAAAAAAGAAATTTTTTTTTCAGCTTCATATAAAAACATCAAACATTACTTTCGTTTTATGAAAACAACATTTTCATATAAATGAAATGTGGTCGCTTTCAAAAGCAACGTGTAATATTTTCAAAGTACGTATATGTATGTGTGTATTATTAAAATTACGATTTAATTAAAGCATGTATAAAATTTTTGTTTATTGTCCAAGTCCATTATAAATAATGTACTTACGTATTAACAATGCAAATGATCGGCTTTTACTCTCTCGGTATACAATAAAGCATCATACCTGAAACACACACACAAAAATATCAAGCATCATTAATACCGTTGTGATATAGAAATATAAAAAAAAATTATACTCAAACAATAATATCAGATTTGAATATACACGTACGCATATCGTGATATACTATTTACAATAAATGATAAAAGAAAATAAAACATTTATTATTTGCTACATATATATATATCCTATAAAAATCTTAAAAGCACATTTGCTTTTGAAATAAAAAAAAAAAAAAATAAGCCAAACGATGAGAAAAAGAACGATCGGTCGGTCGAGCGTTGCACTTTTATGTTTTGCTTCGATTACGTCTCTCGTTGAGAGCCAAGGGTAGCGCGTACTCCACAGCTGACGTGACGGTGATCGTAGCTTGGAAAAAAAAGATAGAGAAAGAGATAGAGAATTGACCACCCTCCCTCTGACTTCCACATAAGCTGCGGCCGAGCAGCCTGTGCTTCTATAAATGGCTCGCTCTGCAACTTGATGGGATAGGCTGAGCAAACTCTCCAACGTAGTTTTTCTCTTTTTCTCTGGAGTACGTACGGACTATGTGGAGATGGAGTGCGAAAAAAGTTTTTTTACCACAATCCACCGACTGATTCGTATTCTTTTTTTTTTCTTTTTCTTGTTTTTCTTTCGTGAGATTAAGAGATGGGAATTAATGGTAATCACTGTGCCTTCAAAAATTACTTTTTTTTTTGCACGTGGGTGACAAATGTATGTTTTACCCTTTGATTTAAACCAAATGTAAAAAAAAGCCTTATAATTTGAGATATACAAATTATTGTTTGAAATAGTTTGTAAATTAATTTTATAATAATTTAAGCTCTCAATCTTCTTACACAGCAAGTAAAAGAGAGAGAGAGAGAGAGAGAGAGAGAGAGAGAGAGAGAGAGAGAAAGAGGGCAAATGTTTGCATACACACTGCACTGCAATTTATTTGCAATCGATCAAGTATACCGACCTGACCACCATAGGATCCCATATACCGCAGACCTAGAAGGTTCCATTTTCCAAGAGTGAGGGGGGTAGGGAGGGATGGACGGGGGTTTGGGCCAAGTAGTAGTCTCGCACACGGTCCAACCACGGGTATAGAGCTAAGCACCCCCTTCAACGCAAAACCACCCCCTCGGTGTCCCAACCGCAAGAGCATCAGGGCAATAGAGGCAGAGAGAGAGAGAGAGAGAGAGAGAGAGAGAGAGAGAGAGAGAGAGAGAGAGAGAGAGAGAGAGCTGGGTGGGTTCTCTTAGAGAAACCCAGGCTACGAGTAAAAGGAGGCGGGGAGCTTAGATGCAGCCAGCCGATTAAGACGTCGATAAATAATATTAATTGCCAAACGGGGGCCTCCTCCTCCCACACACACATACATACACCGCCAAGGGAAAACGATCCAGCCGCAGTAGTCCGAACACTGCTGCTGCTGCTGCTACTGCTCTTGCTAGACTCACCTCCCTATACTACCCCTTACTATAGCTCTTTTCGCCTGCTCGCTACAGCGAACGTTACGCGCTTAATCAATATCACCTTCTCCTCCTTCTTCTATTCCCTTCGTAAATGCGAAGGAAGCCGTTTTCTCTATATAGCCACGTTACAAGCGCACTAATGCGCCCGGGGTTTCCAAAGCTCCCCACTTCTTCTTCTTCTTTTTCTTTCACAGAACCGCAAACAATTCCCATTCCACTGTTCGCGACAGCTTGCTCTCGAAGAACGACGACAACGACGACCAATCACGAGCTTATCAGACACTTTCTGCAAGTGACGTTGGATCGTTATATTATTTTTTGATAATGTTTAAATGTTTATTGAAAAATAAATGGTGAGTTGTACTAGTTTTAAGTTATTAAGAATTTGGATAAAGATGGAATGGGTATTGATTAAAATCGGTACTTGTGATCAGTTTGATTGTGTCTGACTATTGAAGCTCTTGTTTCACTTGGTATTTTTTTTTTTTATTTTTTCTTATATTTTTAATTATTTTTACATTTTGTTATAAAAAAAAGCTAGAGTGCAGACTGAATAGCTTTAAGATTTAAAAAGGATGGTTTATTGATTTTTTGATAAAAGTATGTTGAATATAAAATAATTTACTGTTTTTATAATGAATGGACTGATAAGGTATTGAAACGAACCTTTTTTTTCTCGCTCAATAAATTAAGTAATTAAGAATAATAACTTTTTTTTATAATTTAAATGTATGTATTTTATTTTGGTTCGTTGAAAAAGAAAACAGATTTTATTGCCTATATTTTAAATTTATGATAGTAAGGGCGTGTTTTTTATTGAAATCGTAATATTTTTTTTTACGTTATTTTATGTGGCGAAAAGTACTAAAAAAAATTATTGCATATTGAAAGATTAATCTAGTTTTGAAAAAAAAAAATTGGTGCCAACCCGATGCTTAACTTTATTTTATTGATATTAGCAATCGAATTAAAATATAAAAAATACTATATTTTGATAAAATGGGTAAGCAACTAATACCAACTAGTGACATGAAATTGTACAAGTAATTTACTTAGTAATTTACTCGTTGACATGAAGTAAAAGAAAAGATGTAGCAGTAACATTGAATTCGAATTGAATTTGGCACTGCTAATACCGAAGGGACCTTTTGACTTAACCGAAAAGCTCGCTTGAGGTGAAGAAAGACACCATGCTCGGAAGAGTGAACAAGAGGAAATTCGAATAAGGGATTAAAACGAGCTGGAGAAAGAGAATTAAAGAGAGAAATAAAGGTAAAAGAAAATAAAAATTGCCAGGTAAAATTTCACGAAAATTTATTAAGGATTAAAAGCACGAAACTCGAGAGATTCTAAAATAAAAAAATTTATTTAAATTTCATTTTATATATGTATATAATTCACAAAAGATTTATTTCACCTAAAAGCTACTTTGTTAAAATAAATTTCAGTTAAAATACTTGAAATATCAAGCTGTACTTTAAAACAAAAATAAAATCCAAGCTTAAACCAAAAAAAAAATAAAATAGAAAAAATAGAAAAAAAATAAAAAACCAAGTAAATAAACGTATATACCAGTGATAAATAAACATTCCTATAAACGTTGAAGTAGATACGAAAATCCGGTTGCTCTCTACACAGCTCATTGTCAAACTCAGCGAGTTACCTCGAGGTAAGAGACTAATCCTATAGTAGCCAAACGAGGACACAAGTATAGTCCCACAGATCCAGGGTTGGTAAAGGTAAAGAGTGGGAGGGGGGGGGGTAGAGCTTTCGCGTCCTGGCTCGGCGATAGGGAGAGAAAGGTTAGCAAGTAGCGGGCAAACTTGGACCGATAACAAATGGCCGAGGCGTCGCGCACTGAGAACAGCAATAGCAGCTATCTTCCTCTAGCGCCAGTCGTCGTCTCGCTCACCCGGTAATTCCGCGCGCGCGCGCGAACGGGCAGGAATCAGGAGAAGAGAAGAAGGGAGGAAGGGGTTGAAGGTATGGGAGGTCGACGGGCTCGTAAGTCACGGGCTCAAACGAAGCGGCCAGGTATTAATTACAGTTTCAAGCGGCGGTGGCGGCAGCAGTGGTGGTGGTGGCGGCGGCGGCCCATGCGATCACTTATCGTCGAACCTCAATACCGCAAGGCTTTCCGACTCTACTCTGTCTTCCTCTCTCTTTCTCTCGCGGACCACTACCACTACCACCACTACCACTCACTACCATCGTTCTAAAATCCGAAATTTCGCGCGCAAACCCACGTCCCGGAATCCGGTGAATCGATTATTGGCATTCTCGTGTTTCAATTTTCCGGCTCTTCGAGAATCAAGAATAAGAAGAAGAAGAAGAAAGAGTAAGCGCATCCTTCTTGTGTTCATCCTCTCTCTGCTACTGCTACTACTACTACGAAAATCCTCTTGGCATCGACGATACTATTAAATTTCACGCATCTATTGGTCTATTAACCTGCTGCGGCCTTTATGTGCCTTTCTTCCCTTTACCCCATTCTTGAGTTTATGGCTAAGCCGGCTTTTCAAGCAATCATTTGATAATATATAACCACATCTTCATAGATCCATTTTTTTTTTATTTCTATACATATTTTGTCAAAGATGTTTAAAAAATAATTATAATGTTGAATTATATTTTTTACTAAAAAATATAATTTATAATGCAAACATGTTGAGATTTACACTGTGGTATATATACAACACACGAGAATTATGAGTTTCTTTTTAAAAATCCATTAACTACAGCTGCTGTGTAAGAAAAAACTTGCCTGAGTTGCAGATGAAAAAAAAGAAAAAATTGTAACTGTACACACGTAATCTTCAAGAAACAAGATTGAGAAATAAGAACTTGGATTTTACACTTTTGTTAAAAAAAAAAAGTTTGCTTTGAATTCGTATTTTTAAATTCGTAAATCAAACATACGTACACACGATTTGTAACTCTCTGACAAATTTAGCAAGCTCACGCTAGTAGATCAGCTTACAGCCGATTGGTCATCGACAGACAGGCATGTGACGGTTCGAGTCCTAATTCTATCATTTCCGATCAAACGAACGTTTACTTCAATGGAAAACAAAAATTCACCAAAATCAGAGCTGTTTCCGAGGCTCAGGACGGCCATGGGGGTATATAACAGTACGAAGGGGACACGTGGTGGTAAAAAGGTATAGAAGGAGTATAACGCGCAGAGGCGGGCCGAGTTAGATATAATCAAATTTGCGCTAGGGACCGGATAGGACACATTGAAAAAGAGAGAGAGAGAGACAAAAAAGGGAAGGGGAAAAAAAGAGGCATAACCGATGGTAACAGCTGACTCTTGCGATAATTGAACGAACGCGAAGAATCGGCGCGCGATCTCGGTTGGAAATAATAGGCGGCAAAGGGACGAGACGTCGACGATGACGAGGACTATAGCGTGGGAAAATCAGGGGTGGTAGTGGTATACTGGTTATAAGGGGATGGACGATCAGAGCGCCATGCTCTTGATCTGACTCGATTCAGCGGCTATCAAATTAAATTACAAAGGATGGAGAAGGGGACTGACTGACTGACTGACTGCTTTGCAGATGCGACTATTGGTACATATGTATGCATAAAGTTAGACCCTTTATTTTTTTTTTTTTTTTTCAGTATGCTGAGTTTGTATTTCGTTTTGATTATTTTTTTTTGATGTTATATTTATTGATGTTTCTGTTGCTGCTCGGTTGGTCCTTTAGAAATTAAAAAATATTTTGTCGTGTATTAAAATCTGTTGAAAATTGGTGGGAGGTTTGTTGAATTTGAAACTTTTTAAAGGGTTATGGTTTGTATTTTTTTCAATTTTTTTGAAATAAAGATTTCTTTGTCATAACAAATTAAATACAATGACCGTTCTTATTTTTTTTCTTCTTATTTCTGGTTCCCTCTGGTTTTATTAATTTCCACGAACTTTGAAAAGTGGACGTAATTGCTTGCTTAACGTAACGTGCATTAATCTTGTCTTGGGCAACTATCTCTGTTCAAATTGATTAACTTATAAAACGCAACCTAATCTGATTCGAAGTAATCTGATCTAATATCCATTTATCTTAAGAACTATTTTTCTCTGTCTCACTTAAATGTATGTTTCTTCAACTCTTACACGTATACGAATGGATAATTTTCATAAAAAAGAAATGTATCATTTAGAATTCATATAATTAAATACTAATGATTCTCAAATATTATATTATTTTATAAATTGAATAAAACATATTTAATAAAAAAAAAAAAGAATTAAATTCAGTCAAAGAATAAAGAGTAACTATTTAAGAGGCAAGAAAAAGAGATTGATATATGTGTGTGTGTTTAACTTAGACGATCTGATCACCTCAAAGCCATACCACCAACCAAAAACCAGCAGTGTGATTCGTTCTTATATAGGGGTCACAGGGGTGAACAAGCATCCACCGCGGAGTCGATGACTTTTGGTGCGGGATACTCGCCGCCATCCGTCTCTATTTCAGCAACCCTCTCTTACTCTATACCTATACCAATTCTTTTTTTTTTTTTTTTTTGCACCATTCCCTTTACCATCCCTTTTATTTCCCTTGTCTCTTTTTCGACGTTGATCTATTCGAATTAGCAGCGTCTGGCTACTATTTCGGACGCTCTTTTGTCTTTACTTTCTCTCTTCTCTCTTCTCTCTACCGGGACCATTCATCTATCCCTATTCGACATTTGTGGCTCGTCTGTTAGTTTGCAGTTTTTTTTTTCCACACAGAACAGAGAAAAGGGGTGGTTTTTCGAGTTATCGGTTCGTTTTTGTTTTTTTTTTTTTTGTTTTTTTTGTGTTTTAGATTTCGAAAAGAAATAAATTTACAACGGTATATTGCTGAAAAAAATTTTTACAATTAGAAAATAGCTCTTGAGTATTTTGCAAGTATATTTATTTAAATATACTTAAAAAAAAAGTGGAAACTCTTTTTATACGTCAGTAGCACACTTCATCTTTTTTTTAAAAAAAAGCCCACCCATTTATTTGAAAATAAAAACTCTTTTATCAAAACCACTTTCCATTGTATATATAAATGATAGGTGAATGACTTCCCACACATACTACACCTATACACAAACATATACAAAGCCACAAAAAAAACATACAACAAGAGAGATAAATAATTTGTAAATAACAAAAAAAAAACAAAAAAAACTATAAGCACGTTATCTTTCTCACCCTGGTTAACGTTATACTTCCTATCTCGCTTACAGACTAACACCAGCAGCAACAATCCAGCAATTTTTTGAAATCTCATCTCCCTCGCTGAAAATTTCGCTCATAAATATAAAGAGCACCAGCACCAGCAGCAGCAGCAGTCCCTGTTACACCACCCTTCCGCGAAAGGAGACACTCTTGCCTCTTTCATTTCTGCGGGAGAGGAAAAGGCTACAGTAAAGAGAGAGAGAGAGAGAGAGAGAGAGAGAGAGAGAGAGAGAGATCCTTTTGTTCCCTCTACGCACACTCTGTCTATCTGTCTTTCCGTCTCTGTTTTGGCTCTTTCTTCCTCGACGTTGTTGCACCAGCAGTAGCAACTATGCTGCGTATTATACCTATATACATATAGAGAGCAAAGCTTGGAAGGCCCTGCTGACAATAAATGGCTGGAGATGGTTTTTCCACACCCGTACCTGCTCTCTCTCTCTCTCTCTCTCTCTCTCTCTCTCTCTTTCTCTCCATGTACATATAGTATACCCATACATACACACACACACATAGTCTTCACATCTCTTCTCCCTTCAACTCTCACCCCCCCCCCTCTCTGTGATTTATTACGCCGAAACGTCGATACGGAGTGGAATGAGAAAGAGAGAAACTGTATATACCGATACAGTAGCAACAGCGAGGAGTGGCCACGCGTATATACGACCTTCTCTATTCGGCTATATAGTATAGTATACAGGTACATAGCGGAATTTTCCGTTTTATATTCCTCCTTCCATTTTCTATTTCTATTTCTATTAGCCCTTATACCTGTTTCACCAGGATTTTTTTTTATACTCAAACGCGTGGGGGAGTCTTGATTTTCTTGAATTAGATTAGTGACTCAATATAGTTCTCTGTATTATGTGTCTTTGTCTTTCTCTTTTATAGATCTTCTCGTAATGTTTGTTTTTTTTATTTATTCAACTGCACCTACGTAGATGTAATCGTAGCTATATTTGTGTGGAATGAAGTATGTTGACTCACTTTGAGGTTACCGGATAATCATCAAATATTGAACTCTAATTTATTTGCTGTGTCGCACAAGTGTATCGATGTGTAATTGGTAAAATTTTGTTTTTTGACAATATTGTTGACGAAATAGTTATTTAATTTTCTTTTTTTTTTTCATTTAACTAATATATAAAAAAAATTAAAAAATTTTATTCTAAGATTATTGTTATCTATTTTAGATTATTTCATAATAATTTAAAAATGTCAAGAATGTTAATTTTTCAACGTTACCTTTTAGACTAACAACAAATACGAATTTAAATATATACGTAGGTGTGTCCACTCTATACTTGACGCACAAAAGAAAAACAGCAGTAGTAAAGCTATAAAGCAATTAAAAAATAATTTCGCAGACATTAGGTACGTGACACGACAGTTACACCATGGGTGGTATGGGAGGGGGGGGATGCGTAACAGATCGGAAGGTGCCTGCATTCGATTAATTATTGCGCATAAATTACTGAAAGAGAAAGAGGTGGGAGGAAGGGGGGGGGAGCTATCGTGTAAGCTTCCCCTTTGGATAATAGTAGGTAGCAGTAGTATGTCCGTTGGTGTTCACGTTTCTCTCTCTCTCTCTCTCTCTCTGTGTATGCTCGCGGGTATACGCTATATATAGCCTTCATTAAAAACTAATTTAATGAAAGATATGAAACGCAGTGGCGAAAAGGAGAGAGAGAGAGAGAGAGAGAGAGAAAGAGGATTTATGGGGTATAAACTGCTTTTGGCGTGGACCAAGGGTATAGAAAAAGAGAGGGGTGTTAGCTTAAAACGAATAACGTGTGTGTGTGTGTGTGAGAGAGAAAGAGAGAGAGAATTGGAGGGTAGTAGAATCATGGGTGCGAATCGAATTTGTCTTTCATCTGGAAAAGCGGACATAAAATATTCATTAAAATTCTCTTTCTCTCTTGAATCAAGCTGGCTCCTGTCGATTATATATATATAGAGGAGAGGAGAAGCTTGTAAGGCTATTGAACACGAGTAATATCTTTCTCACGCGCGAGTGGGTTATTATATGTGTGTGTACGCGCTCGTTTCACAACATACACACGCACACACATACACAACTGCTCTCTTTCTCTTTCCCTAGGGGTATAGAGAAATATATAGTGTACGGTATACATATATCGCTTCGATAACTACTTGAGAACTTCTACGATTATTTTGACGCGTGTAATATTCTTTTGATTGAGCAGGTTGGGAAAAGAAAAGGGAGAGAATGGCTGGTCTTGAGTTATACTGCATGAATAATCAAGGTTATATTTATACCATTTTACCATGTTTTAGACAAAATTAAAATTTATATAATGTATGTGTAAGTATGCAAATTTAAGAATATTGCTAAGCGATGCATTAATATTTTGTTTGATGCACGATATAAAATATATGTAAAGTAGGATATATTTTTTTATTGTTTGTCTGTATCTTTTTAATCTCTCTATGTATAAGTCAATATTTATCTTGATAATGTTTTGATGTATAATTCTTTTTATATTTTATTATTTTTTTTTTGGTTTATGAGCTTTGATAAATAGATCGATTTGAATTGTATATAAAAGTATTATATCGTTTATTTCTGATAATAATACGGATATAAAATACAAAATTAACGAGAAAAGGTAATTGTAAAGAATAAAATTTGAGATTACAGTTGGTAATAAATATGAGATTTATTTCTTTTTTTCTTTATATATATA
>JAPYZE010003361.1:0-21545 GCA_030522805.1 Leptomastidea abnormis | reverse complement strand
ATATAAAGTTTTGAAAGTTTGCTTCAACGCGAATTTATAACTTTTTTTTGTAAGGTGAAAAGATCGTTTTTTTTATGAAAAAGCGTGATACGATTTTTTAATGTAAATGTCTACTTGATATATGCTGTAATATGAAAAAAAAATGAATGTAGTTGAAATAATATTACGCAAAGATATTTGTTTTTCTAGACTAAAAAATAAAAGAAAGTGAAATAACGCAGCAGCTCATACTCATTAGCAAGGGTAACCAAAGTTTACTTAAGCACAGGCGTAAAGCTCGCGTGCATAAAATCGTGCTTAAGAATGTCGCTCTTGGTATGCGGACGCTTGGCGGGCAAAGTTGTTGAGTACCAAAGTACCCACTTGTGACTATTGTGTGTGTATGTGTTTGTGGTTGTGTATGCTTTTCCTATACCCACAAAAAGTTTGTCATTACAATAGACAAGTGCAAAGTAGGTATATGATTTAAAAAAAGGACGAGTGTAAAACGGCACGTGCAAATTTCTTAAGGATTCTTTTAAAATTATAACGACCAGTTAGACGTGTTATATCACCTATATCATTCTTTTTAAAAATTTAATTCAACCAAGCGCTTTTAAAAATATATTTTTTTTTATTTTTAGGAATAAAAATTAATTAATTAAACTGAATTAAATAAAAAAAAATAAAAAATTAAATTATAAAATGATGAAACAAGAAGAGGCTAGACGACGAAGCGAGAAAGAAAAGAATCAGCCAACGACGCTCTTGACTTTCTTCCTCCTCTCGCACCTGTATAGCCACCACTCGTCCACGAATAGAATAAAAAAAAACCTTGGCTTGGACCGAAAGGGTGCAAGGCTAAGTGCATATACGAGACACGTCGGTGGCGACAAAGGGAATGGGGGAAAAGTTGAGTGATATGTGTGTATGTGTACGTGTGAGAGAAAGAGAGGGGAACCACCTCGGGCTGTTATATTGTGGAATAAGTGAAAATGTGTGTGTGTGTGGCTGGAGCGGAAATGAGAAGTTATTCATGAATTTTCACTGCTTCGACTTATTTTCGCACTTTAGATGCTGCACGCGTGGGTTGTCAAACTTTATTTATGATCTTTCGAACTTATTTAATTTTAAATGAAAAATCAGATTATTACAATATTATAAATTGATTTTTAAAGTTGTACGTAATTACAGAGTAGTACAATTGATAACATCGACAAAAAAATGGATTAGATAAACGAAACAAAAGCAAAGAAAGGAGCATCTGTGACTAAAACTTGGAATCAAAAAGATAAAAATTCTAGTCCAGATCTGACAAAGCTATGAAATTTCTTTCCGGTTGAAACGTATGTTTTCACGCACTACTTGCCGGTGAGATACGATGCAGAAAAAGCCTGTACAGATCTTGGCTTTGTACAGCTATCAAAGCTATGTGTATATAAAGATTGGTGTTGAAGAGAAAAGCAGTTTCCGTTTTGGCTTTCTTGGATGGCACGGATTTCTTTGTTGCGTAAAAGGAAGGATGTGGAAAAATAGAGCTTGGACGACTGTTGCTCTTTTGAAAGTAGCTGGGTCATTGACGCTTTTTTGAAATCACTTTTGAGTAAACGACCGACAGTTTACACTTTCAAAAAGAGAATTGCTTTTACAATTTTTTCTGGTTTTATTGATATCAGAGTTTATCATCCGTCGTATGACTGTTTCAGTTGGATTGGTTTTTTAATATTTCATTACAGACAGATTGACGTGGGTATACACTATACATATACATGTATATTTTTTTTTATTAATAATAAATTGGTATGAATGTTTAGTAGAGTTTATCGATTTTAATGTACACAGTTCTTGTCAGCTATGACTTGCATTCATATTTTTAATATTAAAATGCAATGGAGTTGAACAAAAAGATGCGTAGTATAGTTTTTTTTTTCTTGAAATAACTATATGAATAATATTGCGTATATTTACATATGTATAAAAAGAAGTTCTTTTTCAAAGAATTTTTTAATAAATTGCGACAAGAATTTATGTAATTTAAACGCAAGAAAATATAAAGAAAATATTATTTCTTACCTGATCAGTATCATAGCTGCCTCCTGTATTAGAAACTTCTAAACTGCCTTCAAACGTACTGTTATCACTGGCGACGATCCCCAACATCAATATCTGTAACAAAACAATTAAACTTATTATTCTAACATGTACAGTTACAAATTTGAATTTAAAACTGGTTTTTAAAGCTTGAACAAACATTTCAAAATGTCATTTAAATAATTTTAAATATCAAAAGTATACACATAGAAAAATATTTGAAATAAAGAAAGAACAATAAAAAAAAGAAAATAAATAATACTTATATGGAGACACTCTCTCTCTCTCTCTCTCTCTCTCTCTCTCTCTCTCTCTCTCTCTCTCTCTCTCTCTCTCTCTCTCTCTCTCTCTCGTTTTCTCGATGCGTTCATGTGCAAGTAAAAATTTCCAGCTTCGTTTCTCTCAAACTACGAGACAAAAAAAAAAAAAAAATTTTTTGGACGAGCAAGCAACTTTTTCAAACGAGGATTTCGTTTAGGTATAGGTGTATATGGTAGTACGTGTATGTGATGTTTGTTTACGGTCAAACAAAAACCTGCTGAAGGTAAAACTAGGTTAATTGGAAGAAGTTGTGGAATAGGTGGATAAACCGAATTACCAGTTTTTCTTCGATTTCTCTTATAAACTATAATTGTGTGTTTTAACTACCATACCACCCACTTAAATATTAATTATTCAAGCGTTATCTGTTAATAGTCCTAGCTTTTGTATTATCAATAAATATATCAATAATAATTTTTAATTTTATTTTCATATAGAGTTCAATTCTTCACACTAAATAAAATTCTCGACTATTTAAAAAAAAGCGCTCATTCTAATATCATAAACATAACAACTGTCTAACCTCACCACTACTTCACAAAAACAAAGTACAATCACCTCAAAAATCCTGAATAATAATCCATGTAGAAAACTTGCACAATCCACTCCAACATACACACACAAAAGAAAAAAAGAAATTAAAAAAAGAAAAAAAAGAAAGCAAGAAGTTGTCGACGAGTAATGTTTTCGTGCCGGAACGTCAGTAGTAGTAGTAGTAGTTCTCGAGGTGTGAAAGACGCATGTAATTCAGTCCGGAGGAAACAAGACTGGGGAATAGCGTAAAAAGCCGTTTAGGGAATACCTTAATTGACGCTCAACCAACCAGCAACACGCGAGTTCGCGCGAGTTTAATTGCACACCCGCGGCGTAAACTGCATATAACGTATAAACTGATGTTTCTTCTTCTTCTTCTTCTCCTCCTTCTCTTCTTCTTCTTTTTCTCTTCGATCAAAATCGGTTGCAGAAGCACAACACGTATATGTATGCATGTATGTATATAGGTATGTGTATCTGTCGCACTGGGATGCCAATTAAAGGGCCGCGCGACGCGTAAATCACAGCGCTACATCCTAATTCGATCTCGAAATGACTGTATAACCAAGCGGATTCTTTGCACGCCCTTCATTCTTCTATACCTCCTCTACTTTTTCTTATTTTTCTTTTTTTTGTCTTAGTTGCATTTTGGGCGCGGGTTAGTTATATGCGTGACGCTTGGATTTTGAAAGAAAGTCACGTGATGGAGGAAGGAGGTATAGGATTGTAGTAGGTAGCTTTTACTAACCCTTTTTCAGGTCAGTGGGAACCGATGTGCTTCTTATCAGATTATTGCACGCCGGGAGGGGACCTTTCCTCGAATTTCTGACGCTTAAGATACGCGATTTCAGATCGCTTGTAATTAATTTTGGCTTTTATATGTCGTTTATGTAATTTTCGTGATGTACTTTTGGTATAAATGAACAATGAGTTTTTATTTTGTGTAAGTATAATGAAAAATTTTTTTTTTAATAAATTTTATAATCGATTTTGTTTTACATGTCTGTGTAATTTTATAGTTAGATATTTGAAAAGAGATTGATATTGAAATTCCGTATGAAATTTTTGGCTATGGTCTGATCAAACAGTTGATTGAAAAATTTATTATAAATTATAAAAATACACAGGCCTAAAAATATGTATATGCATGTAGCTTTTATTTCTTTTTTAAATCGCCATTCTCTACTGCAAACGACAGATCGATATGTAAAACTTCAACCAGTGCAAAAAAGTAAAAGAGAAATAATACAAATAAAAAACTTTACAATTTTAATTCGCCCGATTGAATTTCTTATAAAAAATAAATGAGCAGAGGAAAACTTTTAACAATTTTTTTTTATAGTAGTAACCGCGACCTAATATCGATTATTATTATTGAAATAGCACTTTTTACCTCCCTTTTTACCAATAACTCAACAATACACACACATACACACACACACTTTAAAATTACGAAACTCAGTAAGAAATATATACATTCGACAGTCTCGCATTAATTAAGTAAGAAAAATAATCGTAAATCGCGTCAGTACCCTACACAACGCGTTTTTATCAATAAAGACGATAAACGTCCTAACTTTTCGCATTCTTTTCCCTCTCCCCTACCCCTCTCCTCTTCTTTCTTTTTTATCGGCACTTGCTTTCGCGCATCATATCGTTACACCCCCCACATACACGCATAGTTCGATATAAAAGTCTACCGCGTTATTATAAAAGTCCCCCGCGCTATTTCCTCGACCCCCCCTCAAACCCCCACACTCACACACACACACACACACACACACACACACACACACACACACACACACACACACACACACACACACACACACACACACACAAGAGAAAAACGCCATACACAATCTACGCCCACATAAACGATCGCTGCATCGATCGATCGAAAAGCACTTGGGTGTACATAAAAAATAAGAGTCGCTCACTTTACACGTATAACACAAAGTTAACCTGAGCAAGTTCTTGTTAACGAGAAAAAATGTATATTTTTTTTTTATTCACAACTCACGCATACACACACATACGTACACACACCTGCGTTGCATTCTGGTTAAAGCGTAGGCAGAGAGAAGAAGGGAAGAGAGAGAGAGAGAGAGTTCGTATAAGTGGCATGTATCGAGGCGCCCAGGACGGGCCATTTGCGCTTCTATATATAAAACGAGAGTAGGAGGAGGCAAGGGCGCCTGCTCCACTTTACCGTGTACGCGAGCAGCGACACTTACGCCTATATGCCGGGGTCAATTTTGCGCCTATAAAGGAGGAGGAGGGTGAGGTGGTATATATCGATAAGCTTTAATTAACGAGAAGAGAGGCTGCTGCTGCTGCTGTTGCTGGTGATGCTGTGTATACTGGGTGCGCCTCATGCTAAAAATGTAGCACTAATGCGAGCGAGCGATCGAGTGTGTCTGCTTTTCGGAGCTCCAACTTACTTACTCACTCACCGTAGTGGCCAAGGTCTATATCGTTTTGATATATATGTGTGTATGTATACTCGTTGTTGTCGAGCTTATTTTTTTTTAGCTTGGAAATTCATATGCACGACCTTTGAAATTTTTTTTTTACTTTTTGTAGGAAAGTACGGTTGAGCGAAATTTCGAGCTTTATTAAAAACGTATTGTTATATTTATTATTTTTCTAATTAGGCTGAAATAAGTTTTACTACACGATTTGGTGGGTACATATAGAAAAATTGTATTTTTTAAGGATTATTCGCTTCTTTGACTTTTGGCAAATATATTCATAAATTATTTTTTTTGAATTACTTTTACGCTTCGGTAGCAACGTAAAGATCGAATGTATGTATACATATGTAAACGAAACGTACTTATTGGTGCCAAAAATAAAATTCACTATACGAAATAAGCAGAATAATTTTTTTTCTCCTCGCTTTATACATACTTAATACATATATGATTTCTTGATCTTCTTTACTACACATACAAAAGTCAAGCGTTTCTCAATGCCTCATCAATAACCCACACAACATTGAAGAATAATAACAACACATACACATCAGTTAAAAAAAATATCTCAAGAAGTATTATAAAAGCCAGCCGGCCTTCAAACGTCATCGCCTTGAATTAACTTAAAAAAAAAGAATCCGCAACGTCACGAGGCCGAGAATCTCGTGATTTTTCGAGGGAGAGAACAACGACAATTGAGACGCGTACTCAAGTCCTTCTGGACATCTTGTAAGATCTTAAAGTTTGCACGGAAGACGGAAGGAGAAGGGGGGCATCGTTGAGACGAGACGATTTGAGGAGAAGAGAGTAAACGTTTGAGAGTATACATATAGTTATATGCAAGAAGAAGAAGAAGAAGGTCTCTTTTCTCACCTTGCTCTTTGTAAGTACCATCATCCTTTCACTTTTTTTTGTAATTTCTTTTTTTTTTTTCGTCGAATGAATGTTTGAAAAGGTCAATAGGTTGGCATACTAGAATTCAAGTATTTTAACTATATATTCTTTAAATAAATACTGCCAATAAGATTTAACAGTTGATACTTTAAAAAAAAAACTCTTTCAGGCAAATTTAAATTGCAAAGTTAATATTTACGTGGTAAAGTTAATATAAATACGATTACGATCTTTAAAAACGGCCATTAAATTTTTTTTCTTTTTTTTTATATGAGCTTGCAAGCATATACAGCTCATTGTGTAATAATAACGCCTTTTAACATGCTAAAACCAACTTGGTCACGATAATAATCTTCAACACGTGCGCTTGTACTACTATGTAGCACTTGGATATATAATACACTAAACTGCCCCTTAAAAACATAAATCACATCGATATCCGCAATTACTTACATTTTTACGAGCTTTTAAACGCTTGGAAAATTAAAAAACTACCCGCGATCTCATTTACCTTTACCCTTTTCTCATCCTACCTTCATATTATAACCCAAAAAAACTATTAATCCCCTTCCTCCTCATGTACCAAAACTCGAAAATGTATTCTTTAATTAGAAACAACTCTTGGGACCATTAGCTGTATTTTACGGCCACGTAAACACCAAGTCTACAAGTTCACGAGACCACAAGTTCAAAACAAAACAAAAAAAGCTCATTTCAAACCAGCAAGACGTACGTCATCTTTTAAGGGCCTCCGCACATACTCTTTCTTTCATTTTTTTTTTTATTTTTCTCTCGGCAAAAACGAAAGAAGTAAATGCGATTCTTTCCAAAAGAGATTTACGAACGAGCGCGGCGAAAATGAGAGTGTGTATTATAATGGTAAGAGAAGAGAGTATAGGGAGTAAAGAAGAAAGAGAGTATGTTAGCTAAGATAAGGCGCGGCTCGCGCGTCACAGCAAGCGCACGACCGAGTATAATGTAAAATTAATTCGACGATTCGAGAAAGAGAGAGAGAGAGAGAGAGAGAGAGAGAGAGGCGTGGGCTTTCTATATACTAGCTTTTACGGATTTTATTTCTGTATATACCTTGATGGTTTCATGTTGGGCGGGTATGAGGCTCGATTTAGAATATAATTTTTTTGTATGTAGGTGTGTAGGAGATCATTTTTTTTGGCTAGATCTTCTATGCTTTGATACTCGTATCGAATCTTATCGATAATGAACCCTTGTAAGTGTTACATTGTTAAGGAACTTTTGGTTTGAATTTTTATATAATTTTATTTTTAATGTCAACGGTGTAGATGAGCACATTGAATCTTAGAATTATATGAGATTTCTGGTTAAAAATTTTACTGAAAATAGTACTTTGTAATAGTTTCGCGTGTATTATTTCTTTTCATTCTCATAAATTATCTACGATCGTAGCGAACCGATAAAGACTACAAATAAAATCACCAACTTTATAGTAGATCGTTATAAATTTGTTTATTTTATTTTATTTTAAATTTGTATACCAATAAGTTTCGTGATTTGTTCTCCTTTCGTAATAACCAATTTTTCTATTGACGACACAAAACTCGATTCGAATCCATTCGCTTTTCATCTCGTTACATACAAACACATTCTTAAACTTGCGTCACTACTTATAATTTCCACGTTTATTACGACATACAAGAGACGAAAAACATTTCACTCTAAAAAAAAAAAAAAAAATGACCGATCAATTTCTCTGGTATATGTCTCTTATCCGTATGTAGAGCTGCAGCTCCATTACACACACTACATGTACCAGTCATAATAATCTCTCGACAATGAGCAGGGCGTGTAATTACATACATACATACAGTAGCTGGTCGTTACGTAACATCAAGTCCACACGTTTCTTTCATAGTCTCTATCTTACGGACATTGAGTATACAGCAAGCACTGCTGTGTCGTCGTTATCGTACATTGAGAAAAATGCTTATCGGACACACGGCCTCTCCCCCATTAGAGTAGCCTTGTCCGGACTTGTTTTTTTTTTTTAATTCAAACGTGGTTGTCTGGTTTGATATCTGTCAAGAGCTGCTCACGATTTTCTACGTCGTCAATATGTTTGAAATTTGAGGGAGGGCTAAATTCGTCTATGGACCAGATGTGCATGTGTCAAGAGGCTCAAGACTATCGATATATATTCAGTTTTGCCTCTGATTGGCCTTCCTAGTGATTGATGTGAGATTTTTGGTATTGATAGTTGGAGAGCTTTATGGATCGTCAAAGTTTTAGTTTTACGAAGGATTGTAAAAAGTAAAAAAAAAGTGAAATGTGTCCTTTTGTTTGTTTCTTTTTTTTTATGAGTGATCTTGGGTTGTATGGAATTTGAATATAGGTTTGGTTGTATAGATTTTTTGAAAAAATTTTACAGAATTTTGATGACGTTCTATATTCTAAAGGTGTATAAAGTAATTTACTTGTATTGAGAGTTTGCTATACGTGCTGGACTTTTTTTTGTGAAAGTGTTGTAGAAACAAATAAAGGAATACCGCGTGTAAAAATTTGTTTTTATTATCCTACAAAACGGCTTGTTTTTTTATCCTATGTAGGTAATAAAAATTTTTCAAAAAAACTTAACAAAAAAAAGAAAAAAAAATTGTAATTCATTTATTCTTCCTACTCATAAACCAAACAACAGCAGGAATATTGAAGCCAATATCAATAAATTCATCCAAAAAAAAAATTTAAAACTGACAAGAATTTCCAAAACAATATGTACCATACAACATACAAGCGCGTAACACTACGTAATCGAAAGGAAAAAATCTAAACGATCGTACACACACATCCGACATATATACCCATGGCAAATTAAATATACGACCAAGATCTCAAGATCCTTGGTAACGTAATACCCCCCCCCCCCCCCCCTATTACTCCTACCGATTTCCCATCACCACAGGAATCGGAAAAGCCAGTTGGTCTTACTATAGCCTACATATACTAACTTCTTTCATTTATACATCTATAGTTTCCCCAAAAAACGTTAGTCTCAACCCTAGACTATTTTTCCTCCAACACGCGTCACCATAAATATTCTCCACCAAAATTTTATCGACCTCACCAACCCTCCATTCCTCCCATTAAACTACAACCTTATTATACCTAGAAAAGACACATGAAAAACGAGAAAAAAAAGAAGAAAAAAAAAGAATATTAAGAAGCATAGCATATACATATTCGTTTTTTTTTTCGGCTCTCGTCTGATCTGGTATATATTTAGAGCGCTTATAAGCAATCCCGATAGAGCGCAACCTCGTTCAACATGTTTTTTTTTATTCGTTTTATTATTTTTTTTTTTTTGTTCTACCAGCACAGCTATCCTTTTCCCTCCAATTTCTATTCTCATTTTAAAACACAGACAGCATGCTGGTATTATGGTGTAGGAGGGAGAGACCATGGGTTCCTAATGTCCGAAAGACTGTAGCACTATATGCACGCAAGCAAACGCATGCATAAGTCAGGTCCGGTGTGTCTACTGCTGCTGCTGGACTATACATATAGGTATAGAAGGAGAAGAAAGGTGGAGAAGTGGAATGCACGAGACGTCGGCCCGCCCAGTAGAGTCAAGGCTTAGATAGGATCTCTGTGTGCCCTGTCTATCTCTCTCCCTCTCTCTCTCTCTCTCTCTCTCTCTCTCTTTTTCTCTGTCTCACTCACTTGCTGTATGGACCTCCCTGCAGGTCAAAGGTGTTGCTTCTGCTGCTGGTGCAGCTACAGCTACCTCCCTCTCTCTTTTTTTTATACCTTTCTGTCTCAGTCTCTCTCCCTCTCTCTCTCTCTTTCTCTCTTACCGCGTCCGCACAAGATCTAAAGCATCCGAATCTACTGACTACGCCCGCGCTCGCTTACTCATATGTATGTATGTGTGTATGTACGTGTGTGTGTATATGTGCACGACAAAGAGGAGCTAAAGCTAAAGGGTGAGGAGTAGAGACTCTCGCTGCTGGGAGTCTTATCTTGGCTGCAGCATCTTCTCTCTATATATATACCTCTGATGGTGAGCTCTGGCTCTGCGCGCGAGCTGTAGAACGCGAGTAGGAGTAGGAGGAGGAAGAGGAGGAGGAGGAGGAGGTTATAGAGATAGAAAGGAAGAGAAGAGAAAAAGGGAGGCAGAGAGAAAGTAGGATAAAGAGGTTGAAGTGAAATGGATGGTGGAATCTTGGTGTTAGGGCATTTTCAATTACTTTGGGGGAAAATACGTTGGGGGTTGGGCTTCTCTTCTCTTTGCTTGATTTTTTTTTCTTTCTTTTTTTTGTACAATGTTAGAGCTTTGTTGGGTATGTTGTGTATGTATGTGTGTGTGTTTGTGTTTAAAGAGATGATGCTAGTGATTAAAGAAACCAAAGTGTGATGTGTACTCTATGTGAAATATTTAGAGTAAATTTTATGGCTTATGTAGATTAGGTATAAAAAAAAGAATTAATTTTTGTTGTAATGTGGTAAAAAACTAAACTTCAATTAATTAAAGTTAAGAGTATCATTTAAACCTTTAATTTTTATTGACCTTTATCCACTAAACGATTAAAAATTTCAAATTTTAAAGTTACTCAAAAAATATTAAACTTTCGTTTAAAATTGGATTTTATATCAAATATTTAACAACACTGCAAATTATAAGTACAAAAAAAACACTTTGTCTTAATGAATTATTAAAGAAAATGAATCGTGTATTATCAATGTAATAAGTTTTTTTTTTTTTTTTAATTAACCATCAACTTGCAGATTCTTAAGTATACACTCTTTACAAAATAATTATTGGTCTCTTAGTAAACCAACATCGAAAAATCCTCCTTCCAATCAAAAAATCATTGATCGAGTGTATTCAAGTCTTGTTATATCTATCCAATGAATCCATACATCGGTTTATTGAAAAAAAGCAAAAAAAAAAAAAGAATGGAGTAGAGAGAGAGAGAGAGAGAGAGAGAAGCGTGTCGGCGCGTGTGCACAAGAAAAAAGAAAAAATAAAATTCAAAAGAAAAGATGAAAAAAGAGACGGCAATAAATTAAAGGATCGTACTCGAGAAGGAAACGAGGGCGAGTAGAACGAAGCTAAAAGAGAAAGAGAGGGAGAATCAGTGGAGATCCCGCCACCCTTCTGTTTTTCGAGCTCGCCGAAGGAATATATGGAGGAAAAAAAAAGGAAGACACCAGGAGGATCACGAAAATGTGGCGCCAGAGAACTGGGCACACCAATAACGCGTCTCTCTCTCTCTCTCTCTCTTTTAACTCCTCTTCCCCCCCCCCCCTTGGCCCAGTCACGCACTTTCGATTTATTACGTTATTGTGGGAAAGCGGCGCGGCCGCCACTGATGGACGTCAAGAGTCGCGAGAGTACTATATCTCTCTCTTCCTCTCTCTCTTTCGCTCTTGAATGTACCGGCCTTAATATACTCGCTCACGTGCTGTCGATTACGTCTCGACAGCGAAGGCTTTTCGTTTTGCGAATACAAAAAATAAAAAAAAAATGAGATGATATCGAATGAGTGGCTATACTACCGACTCTTCATTATTTATTTTTTTTTCTTTCTTTTTCTTTTTTTTGGAGCTTGGCGAAAATTGATTTTTTCGCCTTGTTCGATGCACGTCATCAGGTAGTTTGCCTTTGGGATACCTTAAATTCACGACTGTTTACAAGGAAAAATTTGAGTTCATTTATTAATATGGCATTGATGAAACTTCCTTTTTTTTCCTGATGAGAAATAAATGATTTGTTTAAGTTTCATGAATTATTTTAATAGTGAACATTAATTTATTTATTTTATAAATTTGAATAATTTTAGGCGTACAAATTTATGAAGTTTGTTACAAAACTAAATTGTAAATAAACTTTTAGATAAATATTCATAGCATTAGAATTTGATATATTCTAACAATTTTTTATTGTGAAACTATTAAAATTTAAATGAATAATATACATTTATTTATGAGTAGTTAATAAATAATTATACATTTAAAATTTTCAACATAATTCAGATTTTTATAAATCAAAATACTTTTAAAACATATAGCGCGAAATTGAGTTACGCAAAACATTGCATATAATATTATTTGAGAGAACATTGTTTTATTATGTGCTCATGATTATTGCGTCACATACAAGCAAGTTGATGAAGTGAAACTGGATTTTAGTAGGTCATCTTTCAAAGTAACGCAATTATTGTCCAAATAATAAAAACTTAAATTAAAGTTCGTTGACATAATAATTCGTAATATTTAATCATCATACACGATAATCCATATCGATATATCATATACATTTGATCAAAATTTTAATTGACGTAATTTATATTTACAAGCTATATCCATTTCGTTTTTTTTTTTTTAACGTAATCATTTTCTTCAAGATCACTATATATACATGATTATTATCTAATACTTGTTGTATATGCAAACGCGTTACATAATTATCATAGATGCTTGAAAATATATGAATATCAGATTAAGTGCTTAAAGATGAATACAACCGACGAAGTGTAATTCAATCAAGGAGAAAGTGCAGAGTCACTCAAGGTTTTTTTCATTCATTTAAAACAAGGTTCCCTCTTGACTTGATAAATCGATCTAATATATTTGGACGTAGTCGAAATTCAAATTTATTAATACCACTGGCTTATTTTTGGCTATTTTTAGACAGTGTATGATTTTATCAATAAATATGAATAATTATGACGATTTAAAAATTGTATATTTTTTATTCTATGCATTTTAAAATAATGATATTTTAAGAATAGAAAAATATTGTTAAGTATAAGTTAATTAATAATAGTTGGCTTTTAATTAGAATAAAACTTTCAACAGTGAGACATGCGTATAAGCGGATAGAGTTAATTTGAGTCGAAAGCAGGAAGCAAACTTGTGGTTTATTCTGCATCAGGGTCTGATACCTTATTACTTGAACTACTTAATCTTATCATATATAAATAATCCTATTATTGAATAAAGCTTATTGTTCTATGTTTATTTTATTGATTTTCGTTGTCAAATCTTATATAAATGCCCTTAAAAAAAATCAAATAATGAAATACATTCATTTAAAAATATATCATAATACAATAAATTATCATTTTTTATAAAACATTTAAATAATTTACTGTCAAGAAATTTGTCCTAATTAATCAAATAAATCGTATCTCTCAATAAAAAAAAAAAAAAATAATAAATTGGCATCTTTTATAACATGTGCATAAATTTAAAAATCTCTTTACAAACAATAAACATCAAATTAATTATTCTCCAATAAAAAAAATAAAATAAAATAAAATAAACATCATTAATCATGAATTCAATAAACCATTTCAAAATAATTTCGAATATAAACCATCGAATATTCCCGAAACATCCAATTCCAACTTACGTAAAAGAACCACTCTGTACAACACAGAACTTATTTACGACGTCACTCGAATTTTCCCGCTGGAAATCACCGAAAATCCATAGTAGCGATCACATAACACTCGTAACACGGCAACATTTTGTATGCTACTTTTTTTATTTCATCTTGAAAAGATCCGCCCAGAGAGATGGCAAGGATGAGAGTGAGATGAAAAAAAAAAAAAAAGAAAAAGTAGGGATAAGAAGAAGAAGAAGAGAAGCATAATGAGGAGGCTCGTTTCGCGCGATATTCAAGGCCAGCTTGCCCAAACAGCAAGAGAGAAAAAGAGATAGAAAGATTGACAGGTACAGACCATGAAGAGAAAGATGGTCTTCTCTTTTTTCCTCCTCCTCCTTCTTCTTCTTCCCCTACTCACGAAAGCACGTGCTCTCGTGCAAGAGAGGAGCATATAGGTACCTCGTTACGCGACTACTTATGTATATCTGTGATGCGTGTGTGTATGGGGGATATATTTCGGCTTTACACTCTCCAGCGACCTATATAAAGCTTCTGACTCGGCGAGGTACATCATCATTCGTTTCACAGACTCTCAACAGTCCTGATATTTTTATCTACTACTTCGCCCTTTTTTTTTTAAAAAAAAAGGTAGGTAATATCATTGAATTTTTTTTTATATTACGTAAGCTTTGAGTATATCTTGTTATAATACGCTTTGTTTGTTTGATCTTGTTATATGGGGTTTTGATTGTGTCTAAGCTTTTCGTTTTACAAGGTTTACTCTGTAGCTTTAGTTTAGATTTATTGTTACTTTGGGGGATTATAATTATTGTAAAGGGGTAAGTTATATTAACTTGAAGTTTACGTTATTATTGTTTTGGTGTAACTTCGTTTTACATTGTGTTTTGTTTGTGAAAATTAATGTTTAATTTGCATACGAGTACTAGTATAATGTAATGATTGAAAATGTTAACGGGTGTATGATTTTAGTAATGATGGTTTAACTGTATGGATACTTAATTGTTAAATTAATAGTTACGTTGATAAATTGCTATTTTATATGTTTATATAAAAAAAGGGAAAATTAATGCTATAATTAATTATTAATTGTTGATTTTATTAATATGCTATTCAGCTTGGAGCTGAACAATGTTTCATTACGAACATATAGCTTCCATCATTAGATTAAATTTCTTGAAAATTCACGTAAATTCTAGAAATAATATTAACAAAAATATTCAAAGCTACGTGTAAGAACCCAATAAAAAAGAAAAATATTGTATTAAACTTTGTGAAGTATGCAATCAAGTAAAAAGCTCTGATTATTACTATATTCTTTCAGCCCCCCAAAACCAATTCACCATGTACAAGTTCATCATCCTCGGCTGCATGATCGCCTGCGCCTTCGCTGCCCCAGGCTACGTAGCCCCAGTAGCAGTGGCACCAGCAGTGGCCGTAGCTCCAGTAGCCCACGCAGTAAGCTACCAAAACACCTACCGCGCACCAGTTGTTAAAACCGCGCACATCGTACACGCCGCTCCAGTAGTTCATGCCGCCCCTGTAGTCCACGCCGCTCCAATCCTCAAGGCTGCACCAGCTATTGCTGTGCATCACGCACCCGTTGCTCTTCATGCTGCACCAGTCGTTGCTCATCCAGTTGCTGTAGCACCTGTTATCAAGACTGCACCTACTCTTCTTGTTCATTAAAATGATTTTTTTAATGAAGTTTGAGTGGATATGTTTGAGCGGCAGATTTTTTTTTTTTTATCATTTTTGACTGCGATGATGTAAACATTCTTTTGGATGTCATTTTATACACGACTATTTATTTTATTGTAAAAGTAGTTCCTTATATACATTGATACATATAATACATTTAAGCTGAATAAATTTTTTCAATTCACGATTTTTAAATAATTTTTGTGTTTTTTATTCTATTTGATTCCTTTTGATTTAATTATTATTTTTTTAACAACGAATGAACAATTAATTAAATAAGTTTAAAATATTAAATTTTTAAAAAAATATCTTTTGATGATATACGTTTTGTTAAAGTATTTTAACAATTTTTTACAAAGAGAAATTATTTATGTTGATTAAATACTTTGAAAGAAAAAAATTAAATATTTTAAATTGCTATAAAATGTTATTTTTTTTAAAAGCAAAAAAAAAGAATAAAATAAATAAACAAATAAAGGAAGGTAAAAATTCAAGTAAAAATTAAAAATATTATTTGTAAAGCAAATAGTTTTTATTACAAAATACAATAAAGAAAATAATTAACAGAAATGAAAAAATAAGAAAAAATAACATAGAAATTTTTTTTTTATAAAAAAGTAAAGCAATACATGACAGACGTTAAAACTAAGATGATAAAGCGATGCAATCATTACAGATGTCACAACCAATTTTCTTCAACTTAACGACTCGTTAAAATTAAACTCAATAATTGTTTAACGAACGAGAGAGAGAGTAAATTTTCAATAACATGTTGTTAATACCATCTCACAGATCTTATAAAAAATTACTTCGTACCCCAATCGTTTGCACTCGCTTTTTTTCATCTTTCTTCTCATTCACAACGACGATTTTTAAACGTAGTAGGAAACAGCAGGCGCAGTCCTGTAGATTCCAGATGAGTAAGCTACACCAGGTGAAGCAGCTACATAGGGTGTTGAGCTGTAGGCCAGAGGACTAACTCCAGCACTGTAGGCTACTGGTGAGCCTAGTGTCGCAGCGTAGTAGACTGGTTGAGCAGCGGCGATGGCGAGCATAGCTGCCAAGACGATGATCAGGAGCTTGACCATGATGGCGATTTAGTTGAGGTTTTAGAACGATTAGATTGATACTTGTGTTATACTCGGATGAGCGAGTTGATCTGACTTCTCGGTCTCGATCTGCAAGTTTATATACCCGAAAACTGCGCGTCAGCTTTGTGTTTTTTTGTTATTGATGAACGAAAATTTGACGATGATTTATATTTTTTTACTATGGAAATAGAGAATTGCGTCATTCATTTTTTTTCCTTTTTTTTTGCTCCGATTGTTTTCCTAAGCGATGAACGTGAGTAAGTTGATCTAAGGATTGAGAGACTGAAAAGGATGTAGGGACGGACTATCGATATTGTGAATCTTTGTTCGGTTAGGTTGTTGTTTTTTTTTTCTGCGAGACTAGAAAAACAAGCTAATTGGAGATCAGTCTGATATTCTCATTTGAGATGTTGGTTCTAGGAGAGGGAGAATTTCCGGGTCCAGACTTTTTGTCTATTGTTGAGTGCAACTTTGTCTGGGTTTGTTATTTGGCTTTAACAATGACGTTTTTTGAGAATGAAAAAAAATTGAACGTGACTTGGTGATTTTGAATTTGGTTTTTTGCTTGAATGGCGATAGTATAAATATCAACGGCTGCTAAGACGTATTTTCTGTCAGTCGGAGATCGAGGTAAGTACAGTTTAGTTCTTATTATCGAACGTTAAAACTTATTAATGAGAATTTTTTGAAAGTTGTTGATAACTTATATTTTTATAAAATTAATAGCTAGACATTTTTTTGACAGTAATTAATTTTTGCTCTACTTTTAAATCTATTGTGAATTTTTCATTAATTTTAAAACTATGAAAATTACAATCATGAAGTTTGTTGAATTATTCATTGTTTCAATAGCATATGTTACAATGATTCATTTTATACAAATTTGGTCTTTTGCCATCTATTACTAATCGATTACTAAATTGTCTCTTGTTTTTATAAGTATAAATTTATTGATTGAGTTTTTCTCCAACCTTATACATTAACATTTCTTTTTTCTCACTAATTATTTTTTTTTTTTTTTTTTTAAATATTATCATATCAATATTCGTTTGTCCTCAAAATTAATCAATAATAAAAAATTAAACTCACACTTACAATTACTCTATCATCATTACTCGTCTGAGTTTCACACCAACTCACATATATTCAATACACGTAACCATCTCGATCGGCGCAACAACACACACGTACACAAAAAAGAAAAAAGATATCAAGATCGGACCAAAGCATACTTTCACTTTTCGGGCGCGTCAGAGAGAGCCCGGGCCAATCGGTGCCAATGGGCCAGATTCGCAGCCTCTGCCCCCGCCCCCCCCCCCCCCCCCATTGATGCGCTCAAAGCATCGCTCGTAAGAACATCGGGTACCAAACACAAAAGCAATCATCGTGACAATTGAAAAAGAAGGGGTCTCCTTCTTTTGCTCGCGTAAGCACTAATGTAACATTTGGCCTTGGCCCGCGTGTATAAGCTAAATCAGCTAAAGCGCACACGGGTACTGGTAATAATGCCAGGATAAGTATCTCGCGCTTGCAAAAGTATTTACAGGCCACGGCCTCGCGTCAACGTTTAGACGACGTGCTTACAAGTTGGAGAACGATCGGTTGTTTGTACATTGCAATCGACAATCGTATAAAAAGAGCCTCGCTAGCAATGTTCAGGCACAGTCGCATTTTCAATTCTCCTCAAGATAGTTAATTCCAAGCAAAAGAAAACATGTACAAGTGCGCGGTTTTGGTAGCCTGTATGCTGGCGATGGCTAACGCTGGAATTATCGAGACACCGGCTTTGGCCTACAGTGCACCACTGGCTTACGCTGCTGCCCACCCGGCGCCGATTATCAAGGCTGCTCCATTGGCATACGCAGCTCACCCAGCTCCCTTGGCATACGCCGCACCAGCTCCGATCGTCAAGGCAGCATCTCTGGCTTATGCAGCTCACCCGGCTCCTTTGACTTATGCTGCTCCAGCACCTATCGTCAAGGCAGCTCCACTGGCATATGCATCTCACCCGGCTACTCCCTTAGCCTACGCTGCACATCCAGCTCCCTTGGCCTACGCTGCCCCGGCACCAATTGTTAAAGCAGCTCCTCTGGCTTATGCTGCTCATCCAGCTCCTCTAGTCTACGCTGCTCCAGCGCCTATTGTCAAGGCAGATCCATTGGCCTATGCAACTCATCCGGCTACTCCCTTAGCCTACGCTGCTCATCCAGCTCCCATAACGACCTATGCTGCGGCCGCTCCTGTACTCAAGGCTTGGTAAATAAAAGTGTTGGTATCAACAAGCTAAATTTAAGAGATCTGAGAGCTATGTACAATTTATAATTTGTTTAACTGTTTAAATATATATAATTTAGACTGTGATTTTATTTTTTTATAATAAAGTATTTTTACTATATGAATTTTATGATTTTTTATTTTCTAACGAAAACTTCTTATTTTTTCCTTTGAAATTAATTTTGATTGGAAATTAATTTCAATATTTTGTATTACACTTGGATAATTACAAAAGTTTATATTATGAAATGATGTTATTTTATAGTGTAATATATGTACACAAATTTCCACGAATTTCAATTTATTAATATATATATATATATAAATTTCCACGAATTTTAATTTATTGATATATTTAAATTCAAAGTAGTTAACAATTACTAGCCTTAGAAAATTATTAGTGTGCTTGTACATGTTTAATTAAAATTTCAAATATTAGTAAACTATATGAAATGACAAAAAAAAAAAATGATTGCAAACAATATTACAAACTTTCTATCGAACAAAAGTTTTTATTTTTGCACTGCTTAATAAGAACAGCAAAACGCATTTAGGTCTTCGATTTTCGATGTCTTGTCGAAGCGCAAGACTGTGAAATACCTTAGCGGTTGTCAAATAGAATTTCATCGAGAAACTCCAACAAAAAAAAAAAAACAAAACAAAAAAAAGGAGGTCACACAGCAAAGACAGAAAAAAAAAACTAAATCGAAGGAAAAGAAGCTCTCCGTTGAGAATATTTTTCTCCCCAGGTGAGAGAGACACGTGTATACGGTAGGGTATAACATTGCCTCACGTACACATTTATATTGATATACATAAAAATGGAAGTCAACGGTATGTTTCTTGGAATTTTTCTCTTTTTCCTTGTATTATATACATTTTTTTCCTTCTCTTTTTTTTCCTCCTCATCTCATTTTTATTTTATCTTGACTTTTTTCAATTTCTTTATAAAATGTATATATGCCCATCAGCATATTCCTTCTATTCAGACTATGTATTTTTATTATTTCCTGATTTTTACAACCTTTTTACATTACCTCACAAAACTTTATTGAATATCAGTAATTAATTCCTGTTTATCAGTTTTTTTCACTACACTTTTCAATATAATCCTTTATTTTTCCAAATCACTTTCACTTCTCTTCTTTCGCACACTTTCTTACAGTTAAACAACAAAGTGCAAATGGCTTTAGATTCGACAAACCAAGTTTGTTGAATTTCAAGCACGTAGTCTTAAGAAACGTCCCGAGAATATTCCTCCATAGTTAATCGTCTTTTTCCTCTCGAGCAATTAGAAGACGAGAGAAGGGAAAAAAACAGAAGCATCAAGGAATGAGGTGGTGCAGAAAAAAAAGCTAAGAGAAAAAAAAACAAGGGCGAAGGAGAGCTTACCGCTTAAGGGATTGTATATATATCTTTGTATAAATATATTTGGCACGGAAACAAAGTATTTGGTAAGGAATTTATTAACTTTTCGAACTTTGTAAGACAGTTATTGTCTTATATTTAGATCTTTTCTTTTTTTGATTTTATTATACCATTCATATTTACTTGAAAAAAATTTTTTTTTCTATATCCGTGACTTGCCTTAATAAATAAATAAATATAGAAATATCATTCATATAAAAAAATTATCACTATAAATTTAAAAAACGAAACATCTAATTAGAATTGAAAAAAATACGTTCACTCATAAAAGTCACGAGATACGAGTAACGTAAAAAAAAAAAAAAAACCGTAACGTACTTCATTAGCGAACTATAAAAATTAAAGTCTAAAAGCTAGAAAAGAGTGTTATGCAATTGCATCATCTCACGCTTGAAAAGCATCAGGTTTATTTAAAGAAAAAAAAAAGAAGAGAAGGAAAGAGAGTTTACTTGTATGGTTCGTAATAGCGTGTGTATACATATACAACTCAGGCCCCCATCTACAGTCCCAAGAGTCAAAAAAGAAAAAAAAAAAGAATAAGAGCTAGAAAACAAAAGGTAAAGAAGTATAGAAGGTAGGGGGGTGTGGTGAGTAGTATAGTAGGAGGAGGAGGAGGAGGAGTACGCCATTCGAAATAAAATAAAAGTCAGAGGGGCTCATAAATTGCCTCGAGGGGGTTTAGCGCGAGCGCGAGGGCGTCCGTCGCGCTTGACTATATATATGCTTGCTTGCTTGCTCTCGTGTGAGTATATAGCGCGGAATCCACCAGGCTTTAAAAGAATTTTACAGCCTCTACTCTTCCAAGGTTGGTCTACAGCTTTTATACGTATATACCTGGAAAACTCGGCCATGTATACAAGGTGTACTAGCGCGTTTGAATTTTCAAATTTTATCGAGATTATTTTACGTGTATACCATGTGCCTATATTATGTACTCTCTATCTCTTATCAGAGTTACCGATCGACCTTACCCGACTTTGCTTCGGTTCTAGGACTTGAAGTCAAGATGCAAAGAGAAGAAGAAGGAGGAGGAGAGGAAAAGAAATGGTTGAAGGCAAATGGAGGCTCTTAAGCTGAGAAACATTGAAATTTATTTCCAGCTCGTTTGTCACCTGGACTTGTGCACGTGTGTAGATCGTACATGCGGTTAGAAGAAAGGAAAAGGGAGAGATGTGTTCTATAAAAGAGCTGCTGTATATATATAGTTATTATCGTTCTGCAGCTGTAGAGATGCTTTTTTGAAATGGGTTTAGGGATATGGAGGAGGCGCGAAAAAAAAGATCATGTTGGATGATGTTAAATTTTCCGGATTATGTACAGTGTGGTATGTACCTATATATATATATATATATATATATATATATATATATA
>JAPYZE010003360.1:0-18868 GCA_030522805.1 Leptomastidea abnormis | reverse complement strand
TATAAAGTCTTGAGATATAATATTGTTAATCTAAATACATTGTTTTCTTGTTATTTTCTAGTGTACAGTATGAACGTATAAGAGGGGGATGTTTATTTTATTATTGTTCCAATTTCAAAATAGTATAATCTAATTTGGAATAGCGACTTATGTATAAGTGTCAAGTTATATTTCGTTGATTTTATATATAATACGTACAAAATATGTCATTGCGGTACGTGTGTTTTCCACGAAATTATGTTATAAATTCCAAGGCGATTCTTACGGCTCTTCTGCATAGCCATTTCGTCTTTCGGTAAAACGAGCTACATTACTCAAAATTTAAGTGTCACCGTAATATATACATATAAATATCACGCGTGCAAGAATATTTTCTTTACTCGTATATAGATGCATATAATATGTCGAACCAGCCTTTAGCATATGCTCTACTTATTTTTTTTCTTCTTCTGCCGCCTATATACGATCCTAGAGAGACGACGAACATCGATGATGCACTTACATATTACTCGAATAAGAGACCGCTTGAACTAGTTGGCATCAAGCCCAGAACGAGTCCAAGCGAATCACCAATGGATTTCGACGTGTTATGAAAATGTATTATGTATGGAGCAACGTTTACGAGTGTGTCTGTATGTTCGTCTATCGGCATCTGTAACAGTACCAGTGCTAACTAAAGACATTTCCCTCCCTCCTCCCCCCTCTTCCTTCCTTCCTATAAGCTGACGCGCCAAGACGAGAGTATTGCAGTCTTGGGAGACACGAGCAGTGTCTCGACGCGACGTTTAATTGCACGCAGATGCACGAAACGTAAGAGCAATATGTATATATATGTGTACATGCTGAAAAGGGATTTGCTTATCGTCGTAATCAAGTTCACGTTATACTACTAGTGCTACTACTACTACTAGTGTGGGTTTAACATGCTTTGCATGATTCGTTTTGAAATTCCTCTATTGCGCGCGGTTTATGTCGTTATTAGCTAATTCGGTTTTATGTGTCTTTGAATAATGAGAATATTAGAAAAATTTTAATTAATATAGTTTATTCTAATTATTATTTGATATTTAATTTTTTATGAGAGAATATTATGATGTTGAAATTTTGGTTTGTAAATGACTTTTTATTGCGAAGATATGCAAATGACAGTGTGTCTGAACACACTCGGCTGTTATCACTTAAGAATATTTTATCTGTATTGTAATACATTACAAACGTTGTAAAAGTTATTCAAAAGCGAAACTTAAAATCTCAAGGAACAATTAACAAAAGAATTTTTACTTGTAAAAATGATTTTTGGATAAAAAATCATTTTGTAATCATGAAATCATCTAATATCATCCAAAAACACTAAAAATTATTGTTTTGAAAACGTTTTTGGTGATTTAAAAGAATTGAAATATGAAATCAGTATGAATAAGTAAAATTAGCTAAATCTATGAAAATCTTTATAAAATCGGTGTGAAATTATCTGCAATATTTGATGATTTAAAATCGCTGAAATCGTTTAAAATTACAAAATCGCCTAAGATCGCCTAAAATTGCTTGAAATCTTTTTCCTAAAAAAATATTGGCGATATGATGTGATTTAAAATCAATATAAAATCTATATAAAAACAGTAAAATCAGTGAAATCAGTATAAAATCATTTATAATATTTAGTGATTTATAATCTCTAAAATCACTAAAAATTGAAATCAGTTTTAAGACTAAAAAAAATTCTTAGAATTGTACTTATACTATTGAAGAACTGTAAAAATATAAAGAAAATCGTATAAGCTTTATTATCAAACTAAAAACTAATATTTAAAGTACAGTGTCTTAAAAGTCAAACCTACACACAAATTATCATCCAGCTCATTTTCTATTCGCAGCTCGTTAATAAAAAGCTCTCCCTCTCAATTAAGGGTATATATACACCCACAGGGCACTCTTATGAAAAGTTCGCACACTCGACGTCTACGACATATCTAATGAGCCATATATATATATACCTTCATCACCATTATTACCATCATCTCAATATTATATGTAGCTACAAATAAGTTTGAAGAATACGAGACTTGCATATGATAATTTATAAAAAAAATGTTGATACTCAAAAGAAAAAAAAAGAGTGAGGTCTTTACGACTTTAAATTTATGAGGCTCTATCTGATTACTATTTATTAGTCAACTATACCTTTATACTCTCCTTCTTCTACTTCTTCGTCTTCTTTTTCTCTATCCTGATAACTGCCTTTTAACGTACTTTCAACGAGTACTCGCTAATCCAGTATACTCTTCTCATAAAGTCCAACCTGACTTGCAAATGCAACGAGGATTACTTGAAAGTCACGATTTATTTGCATCTCCATACTATATGCTGTCTGTAAGCGAGGTACTATATTGCTTGGATAAATTGTTAGCAAGTCCATCTCGAAAAAGCCGATGAAAAAGATTGAAGTATCGAACATACATATATACTCTATTTCGTAGAGTGTTACCTTCGAAAACATCAAGATACTATATACATATCGATATATCCTGTATAGGTATATAAGCAAAAAGCTTCCAATCACCCGCGTCAATCCTCTATAGCGAGAACGAGATGAGCTATAGCTTTATGTATAGTATATAGCAGTGTGCATCACGGATCAACCTGGTGCAAATTCACACGATCGACACATACAACAAGAGACCTACTGGTACACCAACGTAGCTGTTGTTTTAGTTGTCGTCGTCGTCGTCGTCGGCTGGGGTCTAACACGGCATGTCTCACCATCACAGCAAAGCTTTCTCTCTCCACTAGCAGAGAAAGAGCAAGAGAGAGTTACATTTGAGGGTTGGTAATGGAAGGGAAGAGAGCTATAGAGATGGAGGAGACTAGAGTCAAATCGGCCCTGCTTTAATCGGGTTATCCGTCGGAAATACCAGAGGCGACACACTGCACCTCTGTATCACATCCATGATGCTCTCACTCTTCTCAATACCTATACACACATACCCTACACACATGCACATACCCCTTCTTTGTAGAGATGGACGTGATGCAGTGGTAAAGCTGGTACGCGCAAATGCTGATCGTGTGGCTATACAGTATAAGTATATAGTCGTATAGTGTCTATACGTCCTATGGACTAATGGTGCGCGAGAGGGTTGGTATTGCCGTATAGTAGAGAGAGTGCGTAGAAATTAACGTTTGATGTTCGATGTATGTACCAGCTCTAGCACACATGCGTGTCTAGTCTAAAACCTCTTCCCCTCCCCCTCTCCCCCCTTTAGTAGACCATAACCCTTTTCGTTTCTGGTGGTATAGGCTTCGATTGCTTATAGTAGGATTGTAGTAGTGGTGATGTGCATAATAGATTTTGAAAATAGAGTATTAAGGTTTGGTTGGGTTAAAGAATTTTTATTTTGATGAAAGGTAAGTGTTTAAAATATTGAATTTTGGAGAAGAGGTTTAAAAAGGAATTTTATAATTTGAATGATCCTTATAAGGAAAAAAGATTTATTGTGTATATAGCAGTTTGTATTTGTGATGATGAGAAAATTAAAAAATTTTGATTATCATATTGTCGTGAAGATATGCGTAAAATTTTTAATTTCAATTTTAATGAAAAACTGACTTACGTGACTGAATGAAAAGCATATTATGTAAATAATTTAGAATTTTAAATTAAAAGCAGCAGTCAAATAAAATTGAAGAAAAAAACTCTTGATTTTGTGTACACGAGAAAGATAATTAATGTCATAAAATAAATTAAAAACAGTAACTAAACAAGAACTGCAATTCATATTTATAAATGTAAAAAAAAAATGAAGGTTCGTGTTCATACTCTCATATTTTGTATTTTTCGATCTAGTTAAATTTACAGCTTAATTCAATTTAATTAATAAACGGTAAACAATATCAGAAACTTAAATTGGAAAGGGTAAAAGACGCTTACACAGATGCGCGCTTGAGCGACGAACACAGAAATCTCTCCTCTCTCTCCCTTTTCTACCTACCTACTCACTAAGTCACACAAAACAGTTTGTGTATATAAATCTAGTCCAGGTATACGCATATAATGTAAGTCTAGGCCAAGATGAAGTAAAAGTAACTCATCAGAGAGCAAACCACATGTTGCCTACATGCCACCCTTTCTCTATTTCTCTCTCTCTCTCTCTACTTCGTTACGTTACGTTTCATCCGCATCTTCATCTTCTCTTCCTCATTTAACCCATAGCTTTACTAAGCAGTCTAAGAAGAAGAGAGCAACGCTTTGAGAAGAGCGAACCAAGTCAAGACGCTCGGAATAAATTATCCAGCTTCAGCAACGGACGTCCTCTTCTCCTTATTTTCACCGCCCCTCTTCTCTTTACCCTTGGTTCGTTTAACCGAGCAAGCTAAAGAACAACGCCCAATCCTTTCTCCTTTAGCACACCAGTTTATCCTACCACTTTTCCTATTGACGCACCTTAAAGCTCACGCGCTCGCGCATGCGAAGCAGCAATTGCACTTGTTATACGAGAGGCACACACCTTTGCACCTGGCTTCTCTATACCTCTTCGCGATTCTACCCTTAGCTGCGTACAACTCCCACCCTATGCTTGATAAACTCGTTTCAGCTTTTATAATACACACTACTTCGTAGATCCTCTTTTCCCCTCCTTCTATTGTATAGCCGAGCTAACTCTCTTACCTGCTCTGTGTATACAGTATCGCTTGCGATGAGATTGAGGAAAAGGTGGATCGGTATTTTCAAAGAGAGAAAGAGAAGAAGGAGGAGGAGGAAAGAGAGGAGCTTTCTTATCCGTGAAATATAAAATCTCGATAACCAAGTCGAGAGAAAGTCGAGAGAAGAGACAGTGGGAGTATAAGAAGAGAGTCTTTGCTCTTTCTCTCTCTGTTTTACAACTCGCTGGCTTTATCGTTTATCTGCGAGGCAAAAAGTATATACCTATATGTATATATAAAACAGCTTGTCCGTAGGGAGTGTGAGAGCTAACGGAGCTATGAAGGGAAAGCTGCTTTTTCGCCAAAAGCCAGAGGGAAATTAATTTGATCTGCGTTAAAGATTTACGGGGAAGGGGGGGAGGGAGAGGACGCTGAAAGTTCGTTATTGCGAACAATGTAATAATTTTCTTTTGACGTGTTGAACTACCTTGCTGTGTCTGTATGAAAATGTATGTGTGAGTGTGTTTATATACGTTGAAAGGAGCTTTTTGATTAATTGCTGTTAATTAGTTAATTATAAGGAGAATGTTTGTATGCTTTTACTAATTTTAAATATCATTGTAGTCGTTTTTAGAACTTGACATTATGTACTAGTTTTTTTTTTTATTTAATAAAGTATGATTATAATTTAGTTTTTTATTAAGTTTATATGAATTTATAATAAAAAATAAAATTTATTATAGTTCTAGTAATATTTCACAAGTCCAAGCTTATATCAGGTGCAGCGTCCATTTCAACTAGCTTTTACAAAAATAGTTTATAACTTTTATTAAATTTCATCTTTGGCCATAGGTTGCTCTTGTGTGTTGTCTTTTAGACTCTTTTAGCTTTTCTTAACGTTAAGAAAAACGTACCACATGGTCCCATCATACTTCCTTCCTTTCTATTTCTGATAAAGCTTTATAAAGCTCAATTTTCGTGGGTAAAAAGCAAAGCTCTCTTTTACTCAACCAGCGCGACTAAGAGAAAGCTTTCTAATGTGACGACGAAGTTAAGATTTGAGGGACAAAGGAAAGATTGTCGAAAAGAAGGGAATAACCAGCACACGCGTAGACAAAAAGCTCAGAATTCAAGCTCGAAAAAGAGAATGAGCTTTTTGTGGCTGAAAGGTTAGAGTGAAGGAGGCGAAAAATTGCTTAATATCGTTAGGAATGCGAATGTGGCTTTTCTTAATTAATTAATTTTCTCTGCTTTTAAAGAAGATCTTGAGGTATCAGAAATTATTAAGCTTGTTTGATGCTTGTGTGTGCTGAGAGGTATTATTTACAAGACATTGGGTTAATTTTTAAAAATAAGCTTATTTCATATCACGAGTTTACCTTGTACAAATAAAATTATTATACTTTTTATGATATTTTAAAAAGTTTTGTTATTAAATTATAAGTAAAGAAAAAGAAAATTTTATTAAAATAAAAATTTACAGGTAAAAATAAAAATCAACAACCCAATATTATTAAAAAAAAACGTGAATTTAAAGAACCACAAAAATCAAATATTTGTCCAAATTTTCACTCACAAATATGAACCTGAAGTTTCAAGCACAGTCTCAAAAGTAGTCTCACAACACACAAGCTTATCATCGTCTACTCCCAAGCAATAAACGCAAGAAAGCCAAACGACATATAGTAGGTGTCCATAAGATGATAGCGAGAGAAAGCAGTAGCAGTAGCAGTAGTGGAGCGGAAGAGCTTGCGCGCACAAACTCATCGACTATATATGGGTATATATATGAGACAGGACAAGCTCTTGGGTAACGATAGCAGCCGGTGCACCGGAAAAGAGCATATATGTATACAGACAAACTGGACTTGCTTAGATCTTCTATATCCTCTACACACCACACTCTAACCGTTGAGAAAGCTGATGTTAGAACAGGATAGGTGTTACTGGGAGGGAAGACGACGTACTAATAAAATGAAATTAGCTAACACGAGACACGAGATGCTTTTATGTTGTGGTAGCAAGAAAAACGTGTGGATTATAGAAATAGACTTATGTAGACATATATGAGATGGAAAAAAGGTTTACTAGGAAGAAAAAAAAGGAAGATGGTAAAGGAGAGAATTTAAGCAGGCTGCTGGATTGGAAGTTAAATTGCTATTGTAGCTCTGTTATCCCTATCTTCTAGGTTATCCTGCTTGACTTTCCCATTTTCTCCTATTTGTTAACTTCCAAAACTGTTGATGTCTCCTATCTTAAGCGATTCTCTTATAACACAATTGTAGTTGTAGCTTGAAGAAATTGATTTTTTAAAGTCAAGGATCATCATTAAGATTAGAGAATTTTATTGTTAATAATGTATTCCAAGCTTTAACTATGGATATCTAAACAATATGTGAATATATAAGTATACAATATGCACTAGAAAATAAATGTTTTGCCATTTTTTCAATGTTCATTATGAAGTAAGATTATATGTAAAATTTATCAAAGTTTTGTTCTATAATTTTTTTAATGAAATTTATGAAATTCAAGATTATGAGTTCACGTATCTGTAATTTGTAAAATTAAGGGTTTTTTCGAACTTTCTTGTTTCATAAAATAGGAGATTTTGATTTAATTAAAAAATATTTTAAAATAACATAAAAGGTGTTTATGTAATGTGATTAATTAAACAGCAACTGCGTATTAACTACACTTAATAATATACACATTTTTTACTTCTTATTACTGGAATGAGGGCGTCACGTGCAGGAAAAAAAAGATATATTTTTTGCAAATTCGCAAAATTGGAATACATTAAACTTAATAAATGGAAGATTACAACAATTTGTAAAAACTAAAGATAACACCCAGACAGACAATACTTAAAATCTTGAAGTTTGGTATTTTTGTAAATAAATAAAATCAATATTTATTTAAGCATATAAATTAAAAGCTTACAATAGAATAATGTACTTTATTTTTGCATATTCAAAATATAAAATTAAAAATTTATCAAATTTAAGTAGTCTGAATAATTCTTTTTTTTTCAATGATTTTAATTGTAACTTTTGTTAAGACATGCTATAGTTTTAAAAAATAATGTTACTTAAACTCATTTTTATGTAAAATTAAAAAAAAATGTAACAAACTAAGGTAATCGAACAACCTTTTATTCATTGTTCAATTTGTTTTTATTTTTATTACAAGAAGTATAACAACTTTACCTAATATTAGCATCAAAAAGATACAGAATTTTTGTTTAAAAAAATTTTTTCATCTCAAAATATAATTTTTTTATTAAAGCCATTAAGAATTTTAGCATAAAAGATAAGATAAAGGTAAGGTTCAGAACATTTTTGCTTGATTTATTATATATTTTTTGAAATATAACTAGAGTTCAAATCACTTAGACACCAGTAAGAAACTAAAAAAGTTTAAAAATTAACAAGCATCATGCATAAAATAATTATCTTCGTTGCTATATGTCTCAATCAAGCCTTTGCAGTACGTAAAAAACAATATTTTCTAAAATAAAAATTATTGCACACCATTTTTTTTAAATATTATTGCAAAGTATAAAAATTTTAATACTATACACTGTAAAAAGAAGTGTTGCATGTGTTACCAAAAAAAATTACTTCGAGCACAAATATTAATAAATAAATTTTTTCAAAAAAATGTTTTGTTTTATTTAAGAAAACTTTATTTTAGAACTTCATTTTATATTTATTAAATTTGTTAACACTATTTATTATTTTTATTTTAAACTGTATTGAATTGTTTAGAAATTAAACAGTTTAGTTTCTTAACACTTTTGTAACAAACTTTTAAATCAAAATTTAACTTAATTTTTGCATAATTTCTTAAACGATTTAAATAGGTACCAGAGAACTACAACAATGATGCTAAAGCTGTGTTCAATTCTTGTTTCAATTATTACAATATCGAAAAAGGTAATCGATGAAAAGTTGAATAAAATATTCTAAATTTTTAAATTCTGTATATTACTGTGTATAAGTATATTAAATAATTTTCTTTTTTTGATACAGATATAAAATTAGAAGATGTAGAACAAAAATTAAAACAAGTAGAGTTGCTTTATGGCGCCTGCACTTGGGAAAGTTTAGGAATTGTAAGTAAAAATTATAAAAATTTATTTAGACTCTATTAAGGTTCAGTAATGACTTAGTCGGCAAAGCACCGGTTTTGTAATCTACAGGTCGTATTTTCTATTCTTGGCATTGACCAACTCAGCCATTGCACAAGTCCTAGCCAAAATACATTTAATAAAATGTAAAAATGGCTTTCATACTGTTTGAAATATCAGATTTTTTCAATATAGTAGATTATTATTATTTTAATTTTATTAAAATTTTATATTTTAGAATATAAAAATATCATCAATTTAATTATATCTATAATTTAAATGAAATAAAATAAAAATATTATTTATTTAAATCTAAAGTAAAAGTATTATAGAACTGAAATCAGAGTGGACCTGCTGGTCTCGTGCGTAGTTGTCTTTGCTTGTGCATCGTCGGATATGCGCTCAGCTGACTATTGTATTTATATATACCGTTCCAGAAAATTTGTCCTAAGAAAGCGACTCACTCAAATATTTTCACTGCCCAAGCGCACTAGATGTCGCACAAGGTGTATTCACATAAGAAATACATTTTATACTTAAAGCTATTAAATAATTTTGTACTGCTAATTACTTCAAAGATTTCAATTGAAAATATTTTATAAGAACTGCTTCAATGTTATCATATTTTTTTAATAACAATCATTTTTAAATAGTACAATAATTTTTTTTTAAAGATATTTGGCTGCTGAAATACAGTAATGTTGTAAAAGTATAAATATATTATTCAAAACCAAAAAATTATTTTAAATTATTTATTGTTTAGAAATTGTCCAAAGAAAAGGATATTATTTATATTGTAATTATTATATTATTTATTATAAACAGCAATATCACCGTTTTTGATTTAGTTCTTAAAAAAATATATTCTATGCATTTATGAATTATGAAATAAATTATTTTTTTAGCTATCACGTAATGGCGAACTGTACGAAGAGAAATTAAAGAAGGAACATTCCATAGATGTAAGAAATGTCAGTGACTTAATATTAGCATACAACAAATGTAAGAAAGGTAAACCAATTTCTAAAATAACATAATTGTTAGAATTTATTATTATATTATTATTTTTTTATTTTTTTATTGTTATATTATTATTATATTTATTTTCTTTTGATTTAGGTATTTATTTATTATTATTATTTTAATTTTTTAGGTAAAGACAGTTTTGAGGTCTATTCTTGTATGTACAAATAACATGCAAGGATAACTTTAAAGTGCTATATTAGTACTAAGGAAAAATTTATAAAAATTAAAAATGTTGAATTAAAGTGAATAATGTAGGTGCCATTAATCTTTTCTCGAATATGCTACATATTTTTGAGAAAGATATCCATACTTCTTGATATTCTTTTTTTCTTCTACAATTGTTTGTGTTGCTTCATTTAACAAAAATTCAAAAGAAAAAAATAAATAAATAAACATTATTATTTAATTAATATTATTCTGTTATCTTACCCGACTATAAATTACAAACTTAAGTATAATTAAATGGTCTTAATTAGTATGTGCCTGTATACATATAAGCATTACAATTGCACACATAAATTGTAGAAAATTATATTTGTACAAGTATTTGAATTATTTTTTATATGTCAAAGTCATACGTATCGATTTATCACTTGTAACAGATCAAGGTATAATTATTAAATAATTTTGACGAAATTCTTCGAAATTATTTATAAAAGCTTCCATGGCATAAAATGTGTTTCAACAATATCATTGATTAAACAATAAATTTCTTTGAAAATTTTCTATTTGCATTGATAACACTTGGTTCAATACTTAATTTTTTTTGTTTTAAATTTTCTTACAAAGGTTTTACTTAAAAATAATAAAAAAAAATTATGTCAGCCAATGATATTAGATAATTGTGGAATATTTTAGATTTTTTTTAATTAAATAATATACTAAAAAATATGGATTTTAATTATAATCTATTGTTATTTTTTAAAACAAACACAACTAACATTTGATTTAATACATATTAAATAAACAATATTACTGCTATATCGTCACGTATTACTTTTTTATTTTTAAATAATTTAATGCTTAAATAATATATAAATCTTTAAAATCACGTTTTATCTTAAAAAAGATTATGACCATTTGACCCTAGATATAAATAGTACGTTGTAAAAAAAAATGTTGACAAGACCATTTGTGTATTTTATTCGTAGAACATGTTTTTAAGTTAACATGTAAAATTTTTTGGCTCGATAATTATAAATTCTACGTCAATTTGATAAAGATTTATAAGTTTGTTTTTGACAATGAATATGTATGATCTGTATGTATAAGATAAAAAAAAGTAAGGCCAAGAAAATTTTTACGTACTTGATGAATTCTTTTTTGAATATAACGAAAGTTTCAATCGATCTACTACTATAGAAAAAACTAAGTTAGAGTTCTAACTGTAAAGGTCATGAATATATCAATAGTTTTCTTTATTATCTGTTTCTTCCAAGTCTATGGTGTAAGTAAAAAAAATTATTCTCAAAAATTAAAATTTTTTATTTTATTAGTGCATATACATGTGATAACTTAAGCATAAGTAAGGTTATTTTAAAGCATCACCGTAAAGTAGAGTTTTTTGACATATTTTAGCTAATTGCGGTAGCTTAATTTATTTAGATAAAAAAGCGTTTTGGTATATCCATGAAAGCTCGATCTCTTCTATCTCAAGATCTTTTTGACAAGTTTGTACGTCAAACAGAAAAATTTATGCAACTGTTTGAAAGAGATGTTTAAAAGGGTTTTTTACTTTTGAATTGATTTATCTACAAAAAAAATTATTTAGAAATCAGTAAAACTGTTTGAAATTTTTTAAAATTACGAGATTGCTTCTGAAAAAATTCATACCATCATAATTAGTCGTTTTGATTAAAAATGACAAAAAAAATTCCCGTAAATTTTATGTACCATCCTTTTTCTTTTTTTTTTGCTTCTATAGCTCTGTACTAATTATTAACTTTACCACAATTTTTAAATGCACAAAAAGTTTTTTAAAAAGTTTATTAGCATTGATTTTGAATCTAAGTACAACCTAATTTTGTATGATTTTTGTTCACTATGAATAGGTACCATCGGGCTCTGAAAAAAATCTCAAGTCTAAAGACAATATCTTTGAGGAATGTTTAAATTATTATACTAACGAATCACTGATTCAACAAAAAGGTTTTAAAAGTAATGACTTAGATTATCAATCGAGTGTTTGGCAAACATGTGAATGGGAAAAAAACAATATTGTAAGTTAATTATTAAAAAAAAATTTTAACTTGATTTTTAAGATTATTTTTATCTTATTTAACAAATATTCTCCTTGTTATTACGACCATTCTTAATAAATAAATTAATTAATTTTTTTTAGTTATTACGAAATGGAACGCTAAGCAATGACAAATTGATAGAAAAATATTCTTTTGATAAAGAATATATTGACAGCGTAACAGTATTTAATAGCAAGTGCAATGGAGGTAAACAAATTCATATAGAAATATATAATAATTTAATTTTCAAAATTAAAAGTTTTTTTTTTTTTTCAGCAAACGACAGTCTTGACGTTTTTCTATGCATGGTATTAGAAAGTAATTATCAAATATCTAAGTATTTTGTTCCTATTGACTTTTTGATGAAAAAAGGTATTGATATATAAATACAGTAAATCATTAAAATATGTAGTACTTAAAAAACAGTAAAGTTTTTTTTTAATAAATTAAATATTATTATTTACCTTTTTCTTTTTCTCGTATACATTAACATACGCATACTTAAAAAGTTCACAAACAGATGGTATATACTTTCATAACAATTTTTATTAAAAAGAAATAATTGATTATAATATAATTGTAAAACTAACTTATGATTAACAAAATACTAAAATTATTTTTTTGCTAACGCAGTAAGTATTACGTATCATATGTTAATTAACACTCGCACAAGTATTCCAAAGACAAAAAATATACTACTTACGCACATAAGTTATCAAATTTATTTTTTGCTTACGTACTTCAATTGTTTACAAAGTTTTATCACCTCCATGAAAATACAAATCATTAAAAAAAAAAAAAAAACAATTGCGATCATCAAAATTCTATTTAATTGACACTAGCACTTTCAAATCTACGTGATCAGTCAGGAGGGGTGTCAAACTAAACGACCATCTCATACATTTCCAAAGCACTATATACCTATAACGCAGTATAATCGAAAACGCGCATGTGTACGCAAATGCGAATATAAATCGCCGTCTACGTACGAGGAAAACCGGTTTAATCGCATATATATATATATATATATATCCCAACGAGTCAGAGTAAGCGCGAGCGCGCGCCAGCCTGTAAAACGGCCCCCGCATCAACTTTTTCAGAGAGAGAGAGAGAGAGAGAGAGAAAGAGAAGCCGTATAACGGGCCCTTAATCGAGACCCACGCCGTTAAGTGCAAAGCGTTGTAGCACCCCCTTCCCCCCTACATTTCTCCCCCGCTGCTGCATAAATATATATGTATATATCAGAGGCTAAAGGTCACTCTTCTGTCGGATGACCGAGCGCAGGCTTTCCCGCAGACTCTCTGACTGCGTACACGTCGATGACCGAGAGTTTGTCCTGTGCTCATCTACTCATTCCACTTCGATTTGCTATCTCTCTCTCTCTCTCTTTCTGTCTTTCCACGTGTTCGTCGTCTATATATCTAGACCTAACTTAATTTGCATTAGTTCTGCTCGTCTTCTTTACTTTTGGTCTCCCCTTTCGTCTCTCTATCTCGTCTTGTCTCCTTACGTCAGACACTATGTGTACTCACGTGTACGATGTTTAGAGTGGACTTAAGGGGCAGGAGAGAAGCTTTGCTTCTGTTGCTGTTACTGCTGCTACTGCTACTGAGCGGTATATACTAACTTTGTGTGTCACAGTCTGTGGCAATGCTGGACACGTGCATTGGCACGCATAAATATTTATTGGCACGTGTGACGATGGTTCATTAGTGCCTGGTCCCTGGATGTTGACTTTAATTATGATCTCTCTATATTATAAAAAAAAAACTCTACCGACACCGCCGCTGTCAAAAAGTAGCTGCGCCTTAATGTTCAGTTGTTATGCGTTACGAGGAAGGAATCAATTGTCTTCGGATGCACATCTATTCTATTGTTCCATAGGCATTTGGTAAAATAATACATTAATTGGTCAAAAAGTATTTGCGCGCCATTTAACCATTTACTTAACTATTAAACCTTGAAATAAATATAGAATGCAAATGGAAAAATATGAGTAAGAATACGTTCAACGCGAATTAATAACAAGTGAATGGAAATACACAAAAATACAAAATCCAATTGCACTTGACGCAAGTAACTTTTGCACTATAATTTAATAGATAAAATGATCAAAGATGTACTGTCAATTTTTTTAATATCGTAATGATTACTCACAAACAAAATTATTGAATTTTAGTTATAATTTCTTTATAAAATACTAGGTCGTACAGAGCGCGCTCTTACTTTTATGTAACATAACAATCTAAATTTGAACTTTCCCGCATGTTGAGCATCTAACTTTACTGATTGGTCAAACGTCGACCAATCACATCACGAATAAACTGACTACTCAACTCTTTTTATATTAAGGATTAAGGATTTTTTAGCTATCCGATATTTAGTTATCCAAAATTGAGTAAAATTTATTGATGTAATGATATATCATCATATATTAAAATATCAGGTTTTAATATCAATAATCCCTAGTGTGTAGTATTACGAGCAACATAAATATACAGAGAGTTTTAAGATCTGCCTTGCTAATTAATTAGTTATATATCAGAAATCTTAATGTATTCACATATTAAACACATATTACCAAGAAGTGAAATTCAATCAAATTAAAAAACAAGATATTATAAATTGTAATTTATATTGATGGCTTTTCATAAAAAAATTTAAGTGACGTAAATTGTAATCATTGAATTATGATTACAAAGTAGGGTCACTTTTAACTCAATCTTTAAGTATTCCTTGATTTATTATTGTGAAAGGGGGCTACTTTGAACACCGAGTTTTTTTCTTTTTCAAACCCACTAGTGGTGAAATTATGAAATATTTTTTCATGATTCTTTGACTAAAGTCGACTTGGCGCTCGCACAAAGGCTACCCAAGAGATTTGCAAAATTTTTTTATTACATTCATCTTTTGTGAAGCTCTTGAAGTTTGTATTAAAAATTAAAGTAAATTTTGGGCTGCTGCTATTTTGAACACTAGTATTCCAACTATAATTTTTTTTCTAAAACAGATAGAAAAATTATTTGAAATGAAAATGAAAGTACTAGAAAAAGGCTTTAGTTTCTATTTCTAAACATAAAAAGAGATGAGCAAGATCTTGTCATCAGTTTATTACTAACTAATTCACTATGTATAAGACTTTTTGTTATAATTGAAAAAGATTAACCTCTCACAATAAATTTGACATAAATCAATAAACTCAATTTTTTTGTATAATATATTTAAAGTAATTACAGTATCACATATCCCTGCTAGGGCAAGATTTCATCTTAAAGTTAAAAGCTTCATGTTATCTTATTATTATTTGATAAGAACACATTTTTAATTTTTAGTAGCTTTTTAATTACCTCAGTTTTTTATGTGTCGCTTGTAAGAACTGTAGTCTTGAACTATGATAAAATATACTTTGAATTATTAATAAGAAATGGTATCTCAATTCATCTTCATGATTACATATAAAAGCAGAAATGTACTGTAAGATTTACACTGTGTGTTTCATCATCAAAATGCTGATTAATTTCTTCCTATTTGCGCTATGTCTTTGTGGCATTTCGCATCTGACTGTTCAAAAAAGTGTGGTAAGATATTGTTGAAATTAAAAAAAAAAAAAAATGTATCATGTATTTATCTCTATGTATAAAGAAATTTAAATTATAACATTTAGTTAATATAATTAAATAATTTAAAATGCTTATTGTTTATGACAAAAATATGCTTTGAATGCTTTTTTCTGCTCCTGCTTTTTTGATGCATAATATATTATGCTTTTATATTTTTCGTAAAAAAATTAAAATTTATTTGTTAAATAAAGTAATTTGAAATCATAATCTTTTTTAACAGGAAAAAAGTTATTTTTCATCATCCAGTCCACATACAAAATTTGGGTCTAAGTTAATCGGATGTAACAATATTTAATTAACATAACTACTGTAGTTTTTAAAGCTCTTATTGTTCTTTATTATAAAAATAATAAAATTATTTTAGCATCCTTTTACGAAGGTGGTAATTTGATGAACAATACTTCTCATCGATCAAAAAGAGAAATACGTGGAGTTGAATTTTTTGTAGACAACGAAAGTATCAAACTTGATCTTATACCCCTTGAATACAATGTAGTGCCCTTGCTTACGCAAGTATGGATAACTAACTATGTTCAGGATAATAGATTTCAGTATAAAAGACTTAACGAAGTAATAATTTATTCATTTTGCATTTAATTAACAATTCCTGATTGACCTCACTAACAATCTTAATTTTTGTAATTTTATAGACATATAGCTATTTCGATGGCGATTTTTTTGAAAATTTCAATATGAAAGCAGTATTATTTTCTTCAAAAAGAAATAACCGAAATGACTATGTAAGTAATAAAATAAAATGGTTTATTTAATGAATTCAAAATTATATTTAATATAAGACTTTTGGAAAAGAATCAAACTTATTTTAAATATATAATACGGTAGCTTCCATTTTCAAGATTCATTTAAGAATTTCTCATAAAAAAAAGAAATAAAAATTTTTTAATATGCGTTAAAAAACTGATTTTTTAGCGCATGGAACTTTTCTCTCTCGCTTCGATCGAACGAAAAGCGTCCTATGCACTAAAATATCGACTTACCCACCAGTGGCGAAATACTATTTACGCACACTAGGTGAAAGTATATATTTGAAAGGGTAAGGTCTTTGACGCAGATCGCTAAGTTGGCCGTAAAAAAAGTATGTTTCATACCCGAAATACATATTTAAGAAGGCGATCTTTTTGCTTAAAAATAGTATATTTGTGGCCTGGTGCGGGAGGTATATTTGGCCGAGCGAAACGAGGCAGAACATTTAATTGGGAACAAAAATACCTCCCGCCCCAGGCCGGAACATAATTTTTCACCATTCCAACCTCAAAATCTGAAAAAAGATATCATTTTGAGGTTGGAATAATGAAAAAGTATTTAGTCGATATTTTGAATGTAAATATTGTAGTTTAAGGGCGCTTTTCAACCCATCAGCAACACATAATGATAACTTTGATCATTACATGCATTTTTGATAAGTTTAGCTGAAACTAATTACCTCAAACGCAGTTGTCCACCGAGTAGCTATCATCAAAGAATATATTTAAAAAAGTTTCAATTGATTTCATGCAAAAATAAAGACGTGGCTTGAAAAATGCAGATGCTAGCTCAGTGGCGATTTGTTTTTCGCTACCAGGCTAGTGTCCGAATTTTTAAACCACATCTTTATTTTTGCATGAAATCAATTGAAACTTTTTTAAATATATTCTTTGATGTCAACTACTGGATGGACAACATCGTTTGAGGTAATTAGTTTGAGCTAACTTAGTCAAAAGTGCACGATGAGGTAAAAGTTATGACTAGATGGCGCTGATGGACTTAAGTTCTCCCTTAAGGTATTATCTTATCCATGATACAGACAGCTCAATAGACTTACTCAAAATAAGTATTACGAATTAATTTAATTTATTACCTATTTTTTAACTTAAAATTTTAGTACGGTGTCTGCAGAGAGGCTAATCAATTGAAAATTATTCAAACTCACCCAGACAAACAACATCTCTCCCACATTACAAATTATAGTGATTTTGTTATCTCTGGTGCCCACACGGTTCTTCAAGTAGCTGTAACATTTCCAAACGATAAAGGTATTTTAATTAGAAAAATATCACCTTTGTAATATTATATAAAAACTAATTAATAATTTACAGATTCAGCCCCAGCTGTTATGAAAAATTCAGATCTTTATAAAATAAATAGAAGGCCATTGCACGTGAAACTTTTGGTGGTTTTAGATTACTTTTATTATCAGTAAGTTTAATCTATATTTCATGTTTTAAAGTCCATCAACATGTTTTATTTTATGAAATCACATATTTTACTTAAAAATATAATTTATTAATAATTGAAATTACATCACTTAGAAAATTCAATGGAAATATCAATGATATAATACAGTATATATCAATATTTTGGAATTCAGTACAATTAAAATACAGAGAAATTAAGTATCCTCAAGTCGAAATTATAATTACGGGAATTATTATAGCTAAGGTAGTAATAAAATTAAATTAAAAAAATACACATGTGCAAATCTAGTTTTTATGAAAATTAAATAAAAATGAATTATAATTTTTAGGATCCTTTGGATCACTTACTTGTTAAAAATTTTGGAGATCCAGCGACAGTAAACATAAGTTATTTTCTTCAAGAAGGCGCCAATATATTTCAAAAATTTAAATTCAAAGAAAATTTTTCAAATTTCGATAATGTGATGATAATGACAAAGTAATATTTGATATTAAAAAAATAAAATTTTCTGCATTTTTAAGAAGGTATTCTAAAATTAACAATGATTTTCTTTTTAGTTATACAGGACTTATGGACAATATTAGAGTTCAAGGTATTTCAATATATAAAATATTGCTATAATTACAATGCCTATATTGTTATAACTTTTTTTTGCAACTGAAATTCATTTTTAAAATCAGATATAAATTTTTCTATGAATTAAAATCTTTTATAAATATTTCATAGATAATAAGAAAAACATTAATTTAAAATAAAAATACATTTTGTTATATCCGACTTTATAATAAGTATACATTTCTTTCCTACTAGCCATTTTATGCTTTATTATCTGATATAAAGTCATTTTTGTAATTATATAATTGTATAGGAGTGGCAACTTTTGGTATCATATGTCAGCAAAATGTTACTTTTGTCAAAGATAACGCTGAATTTGGCGGAATGTTAGCAGCTATGCATGAGCTTGGGCACAGGTAAGATGAAAAATTTGATACGTATAACTAATTTATTTCATA
>JAPYZE010003359.1:0-13212 GCA_030522805.1 Leptomastidea abnormis | reverse complement strand
TTAAAACCTTTTTTGTCCGGAATAAAAATATTAAATATTAAAAAAGTTACAGAGGAAAGAAAAAAACTTTTAATCATGCCCCGGTCTCCCCTATATGTAAGAGAGCGTGACTTGAAAGTATATATGTGTATGTATGTATGTATGTGTGTGTTATGGGTTAAAGCTTCGGGAGATCGCCGCGTTTAATGACTTGGCGCTCGTACTTGTACCTGTAGGTAGTTTTGATTTTTAACGATTTTCTTTTTTTTAGGAGATATTTTGGAAGTTTGAATATAATTTTATGTTTAATATTTTTATAAATTAATTAATTAATTAATTAAAATATAAAATTTTTTTAAATATTCTCTGTTAATTTTTTAAATATTCTCTGTTAACAAAAACGCACCATAATAGTTATATTGTAAAGTAAATAAAATATTTATTTATCATATCACTACATCACTAAAGCAAATAAAATAACACTCTACAAAATCATCAAAAAACAAAAAAAAAACGTCTCACCAAACGTTATATTCCTAAAAAAACACAAAAAAAAAGAAAAATCAAAAATAATAAATAAACAAAATCTCAGCAAACAAGACCAAAAAAAAAAAAAAATAATAAGAACTCAAACTTGTCTTTCAATAATGCACTCATCCAAAATTTTCAAATAACACATTTCCGCTGATTTTAACTCAAGCACACACATACACATACCCTACAACTATCAAAGAAAAAAAAATCCGTTGCAAAACCATCTATACATATAGCATCAGTCAGTGGGGGTCATCTTTCATTTTCCTCCGCTATATACATAATACGCGAATACAGCAAGTGTAGCAAGCCCACGGGGGCTTTTCGTCACGGGTGGCGTCTGACCGTCGTCTTGTCACATATATATATAAAATCTTGCATCTCTTACGCTCTAAGCCTAATCCCAATACCTGCATATATATATATATATATATATATATATATATATATATATATATATATATAAAGGCGGGAGCTTCTTTGTCTGAAATTCTCCCCTACTACTACTACCTGTTCATTCTTTTAGTTCACTCTACAGGGGAGCCAAGATAAAAGAAGAGAGAACTGAAAGAAGAAAGAAAAGGGCGCAGGTATATAGTATATAGGTAGTAGGAGAGCGAAGGGAAATTTTAAGAAGAAACGAGCTTTTTCGAAGGCCAAGGTCTACGCGTGTCAAACAATAGTCCACTTTGTGTGTGTCTCTCAGACACTTTTTTTTCTTTCTTTCTTTCTCTTTTTATTTGTAGGTGGCTTTGCAAATGATGATTGAGCGCTTTTTTTTTTCTTCAAAAATAGACGTGCAAAATCTTATATAGGGTGTGTAGGTGGACATATACTACGCCCAGTGGCTATGGTAATCATTATGTTGAAGCTAAACAAACTTTTTTTTAAAAAAAAAAGTATTTTTTTGCTGCTTGACCAATTAGTAATGGTTAAATGAGTATTTAGAAAAAAAAATCGTTGTGATGAACTCGTTGATACTTTTAATATATGCAGAATAACTTATATTTTAATAATCTTAAACTCCTCCGCACATCGATCATAAAAACTATTTACTTTAAAAAAAAAAAAAATCAAAATCCGGAAAGCCTAACGTCATAACTCATAATATCCATACTTAAAAAAAAATCTCCATTCGTACAGTTACAACCCACCATTAATCGTTAAAATAATTATAAAAGTAAAAAAAAAAAATAGGAAGCGTTGGAAAAATTGAAAAGACGTAGGACGTAGCATATAACGTAAACTATAAAAATAAAAAAAAATAAAAAAAAAAACGAGAAAAACAGGTCTCTAAGTCTATGCAACCCTACGTTATATGCACTTTGAAAAGCGAGTTCAACTTTATACAGTATAGGTATAAGGTGAGTCGGTGAATTTTGAAGGAAGGAAGAAAAAAAAAGAGAAAAGAAAAGAATGGTTGTATAGGGTCGAAATGAAAGGATCTTCGTGGGAGGAGTAAAAGAGAGGGAGAGACTAATACAGGAGTCCTCCTAATATGTTAGTTGGAGTCGTTCGTTCTCTTTCGTAGTCTACAAGCGTATAGTCCTTAAGCCCACGTTTCTTTTTCTTTCTCTCTCTTTTTCTTTCTCTACCTTACATGTCTAAAAGTTTTATGTATAATCAAGCTTGTCCATCTCTTTTTTTTCTATATCTATCTTTCTTTTTTTTACTGCGTGTGTGCGACGAAGCGCAAACGCGCTCACGAGCATATATAAATATACCTATATATGTGGCTTTTGCTCCACCCATCTTTCTTTTTTTTTCGTCACTTTTGTCTCGACGATTTTTTTTTCGTTGACAAAAAAAAAAAAAAAAAAAAAAGTAAAGGAGTTACGAAAAAAAAAGAACGAGTTTGTTCAAATTTTTGGTATATATATTCTGTGTTGACTGTGATGGTTAGAGAGCTTTCTTTTTTTCTTTTTCGGAGAAGATAAAATTTCCGGGTATATATACATATAATAATAAAAAGGTATATATGCATATGATAACAGGTTTACGATATACGATTTTTCATTGCGCTTTTTACAGTTATATAGGTACATATATATATTTTGTGAGATGTTTTAAAAATGATTTAGAAAAGTAATAAAAAAGAAAATTTGCAATAATTTATAACTCTAATTTTAAACGTGTTTTTAAGGTTCGCCATTATCATTATCATTATCATTTGGGTATGATTTAATGCTTAACTTGATTAGCGTCTCTTTAAAAAAAAAAAAAAAAATAATAAAAAAATTTAATTGGTTTTCTTTAATGGAATAGAAAAACTCATATTATCTTTAGTCATATCCAAAAATGGCAATTTTCCCCATTTTAAAATAATAAAATTTACAAAAGTATAATAGTCATCATCCCAGACATTGATTACCATCAAGATTTAAATCTCATTTTTCCACTTTGCTAAAACTTTAACTTAATTTTAATCAGAAGAAAAATCACGATTTTGTATGAAGATTTTGTCGTAAAGTCATTAAAAAAAATTTACCAATATATGTACAGTAATACATCCTTCGAAAGAAACTGCAAATGTATTTCCTCACAAAACTAAATGTGTACAATCGGTATACGCATCTCAGAATAAACAGAGCCTCATATTCCCTTCCTTTTAGTAATTACAACGTACTTAGTAGAAGAAGAAGAAGCAAAATCAACTGTAAGCTCTTCATACATACACAGACCAAGCTATATTAAACATTGCAAGTAGTCTATATACCCTAAAAAAAAATAAAAGAAAAAAAAGGAAGAACACAAGATATACATACCTCTATACACAAGGAACAAGACGAAAGAGATAAGATTAGGTCGAAATAAATAAAAAAAAGGAAGCTAGCTATACACAAACCAGACTATATACCTATATATATACACGAGTATATGTATATCTCGTCATATATCGTCCGGATATAATTTATAGCAAGGAATTTTTTTTAAGGCGAGCTAACAAACGTTCTTCCTTAGGATACAGGTATATATATATATCTGACTCATCGGTCGCGTATGCATACTACACAACCATAAGCCGCATTCCGAAACGATGAAGGGCGTCTATGTGACCAAAAAGAAAAAAACCCTTTTGTGTTCCCTCTACTTATATATCGATGACTATGTCGTGTATGTATGTGCAACTATGTTCAAAGAATTTTTGGTGTGTATGTAGTATAGGTATGCGTTCTTTTTGGGGTGATCGATTAACTGTGAGACGTGAAGTCATTTTTTTTTTTTTTTCTGATAGTGTATGCGTAGTATGTATGTATGAGTGTGTCATGTACTATAGTTGCGGACGTGGAGTTATATGATGAGACTTGAGTTTTATTATACATACGTGATATATTAGAGATGAAGGAAAAATCGGATAGGAGTTTGGTGGCTCGATTATAAGCGGATTTCTTTAGTCTTTTTCTTTATTTTTCGTTTATGGTCTCACTTTTCTTTTTTCTTTCTCTCGTGTTCACGCTCGTGTTTGAGGGGTAAGGCGTGCGAGATTCTAATCATCGACTATACCAGGCTTTGGGTTATAGATATTGGAAATTTCTATATTATATGCGAGGAAAAACATAATTTTCTAATCGTGTGAGTATGTTATTATCCGGTGGATAATTTTTTTTTTTTTTTTTTTTTTATTTGGGGTTTATGTATGGTTATATTCGAGATGCACATATTTATAATAATAGCGTTATACCATTAAATATTATAGTTATTGTGATATATGTAAAAACGAAGCTTATCTGTATAAAATTTTATAATATAAATCTATATGTTTTCTAAGTATATTCTACACTAGTTTTCTAATTTTATGGGTATAACCTCGATTTTTTAAATTTCATTTATTTTTCTTTGAATCTTATATATTCACGTATCTTTAACTAATTGTAAGAAATGAAAATATATATATAAAAAAAAAAAGTAGTAATACTAGTCGTTTGGAAATTTTTACGGGAAATCCAAGATACACGCACGACAATCAATTATTTACATCAACGATATATAAACTCGTTTTTAGAGAACTTATTATTAGATTTCTTATGTTGTATATAAAAGTATGGTGCGAGCCAATTAAATTAACGACAAAAGTCGGACATGGACCCGAAAAAAAAGGTGTACCGTTAATTTTATTTTTTTTTTTTTTATTTAACATTATTCATATATACAAGAATAAAAGATTGACCTGTAGGCTAAACTTCTTCCGGTACCAATAATTTTTCTCATTTTCTTAAAACAAAAAAAAATAATATATTATACATTTTGACTTATTCGAACATACTTTACAAGATATCAACCAGAAGCAGAAATGTATATTACATTCAAGTTGTAATACAACCCATAGAAAAAGAGAGAAAAAGCAATATTAACAGATTAAGTTGTAGAATCAAACGAATATATTGCAACATAGTACAAACTCTGTGTTAACGGATATTTCGCAGCGCGTTAATTTTGCAAGCTAGCCAAGAAAAGAGACATCGTATTATATACCTGTAAGTCATTTGCATGGGAATCGCACTAATTTTTTTTTTTTATTTCTGTAAAATGTACTAAATCAGAACTGGGAATCGAATGAATTACGCCGATTCAATTATAAAATATATAAAAAAGAAAAACGGAAATCGTGTATATAGCGTATTAAGTTATGCAAGTTTAATATTATGTCGAATGTAATAAGTTTGTGTGTAGGTTGATCATCAATTTAAAACCTCGTTAAAATTAATCTGAAATTTATCCTATTATTTTTTTTTAAGAAAGTCAATGACAGCGGAAGTGTAACTCAAAACAAAAAAAAAGTGAAAATAAAAAATCAACAAAATTGACAAGATAAAGACAAAGAGTAAGAGAAAAGATAGTATATAGTATACGATTGCGAGAGATAATCAAGTTTACTGTGTACAAGTGTGTTATTGTATATATACACATACGGCTGGCACACCTCCACTTTTCTTGTAAGCTTGCACTTCCGTCTTTTTTTTTTACTTATCAGTCAGACATACACACACACTCTCTATTTTTCTTTGTAACAAGCCGATATTATACTTTTATTTTTCGCATACATAGCATTTTTAGATTATGGCCTTGCAAACTTATCGTTTTTTAGTTTAATACTTCTTCTTTTTCTTAGAAGAACTTTTACTTCTTATTTGTACGACTTACTTACTGATAACTGTACTATTTTTGGATCTTCATATACAAAAAAAAAAAACATTTTCTCTTTCTTTTAAATTCATTTAATTACTATTATCCCCAAAAATTTTTTTTGCTCTACAATAGAAAACCTAAATTCATATTTATAAAACAATCCAATTAAAAATCAATTTTAAAAAACCAATATACAAAATTAATCAATTCATATTCATACCTTAATTAGAAATTACACAACGAATCTCCTAATCCCTTTTATAATTCATCTCTCTTATTTTTCCCAAAACTATCATCTCTTTCAATCTCCACTTCCGCAAGACACACACACACACAAATATATACTCAGGCTCATATAAAAGTGATATTGCAAAACTGAATTAAAGCCAAAAAAGTTAACCACACAAAATGTAATCACACTGTTTGTATATCTCTTTCTCTACCTCTCAAAAAACACACAATCTTTCTCGCGGTAGCTTGAATAGCATTACGTAAATTCAATCCTCCCCTTACTTCTATAAGTTTCTTTAAACTCTTTACTCTATACTCCTAAAATCTACATGTGTAGTCATATACCATTTATAAATTACATTATACTCGAAAAAATTTTTAAAAAACGTTTATTCTCGATTATACATTTTCGCTAATCCAAATTTTTAGTAAGTTTATCATCTATATATAAAAAATATATTTTTCGAGATTTTTGCAAACTCACTACTTGATCGTACATAGGTATAGGTAAAATCGGTTAATATTTCAACCTGTTAGATATATAAGAGTCTGCCATTAGAGAGTCTAGATATCTACATATATATATATATATATATATAAAATCCATAGAACGCGAGTTATATAGTATATACAACTATTACCTGCTGACGTCAGCAAGAGCAGTTTTATGCAGCGAAGAGAGAAAGGGGAGAAAAAAGAGAGAGAGAGAGAGAGAGAAGCCATCAAGTTATACATATACATTTTTTGGTATCATCTTTCACGCTCGTAGTATATGCTCATCCACACATACACATACACATACACATACACATACACTTACTCATACGTATCTATATATATACTCTAAATGAAAGTCCACACACAAGCTTAAGAATCGAGAGAATATATAGAAGTGTAGGTATAGTCGAAAGCGAAGGCGCGCAAGAGGAGATGCAAGAAAAAGAGAGAAAATAGAGGATTCCATCCATATGATTGAGAGAGGAAGAGATACAGTGTGCTCTTGGATTTTTACGCTTGTATGGATATAAGTGTGTGTGTGTGTGTGTGTGTGTGTGTGTGTGTGTGTGTGTGTGTGTGTGTGTGTTTGTGTGTGTGTATTCATGCATGTGTTCGAGAATACAGTCAGTGAGGTGTACAGGTATGTGTGGAGTGGTGAGGGGTAGGTGGAAAAGAGAGAGGGTGCAGGTATATGTATAGGTAGAGAGAAAGACTCGTATATCTGGTCTCTTTCTTTTTCTTGAGCGAGTTATATAGCGCGACTCAAGACAGAAAGAGAGACAGAGATAGAGAGAAAGAGAGCGAGGTAAAGAGGAGGACAGGAGAATCAAGAGAGAGAGAGAGAGAGAGAGAATGGGGGCGGGAGCAGGAGAAGCAAGAGCAGGAGCAGTGGTAACAGCAGCAGCAGCAGCAGGAGCTCTTTCGTTCTCCAGGGCCCCGTCACCACTGTATAGCACCGCTCTATACCTCACTTGGTCCACTATCTCTGTCCCTTTCTCTCTCTCTCTCTCTCTCTCTCTCTCTCTCTCTCTCTCTCTCTCTCTCTCTCTCTTGGTTCGCGGTGGACTGTCGGTCCCCTGCTGCTGCTGCTCCTGCTCCTGCGGCACATATTCTATCTCTTTCTCTCTCTCTGACATGTCTGACTCGCGAAGCAAAGGCGCGCGCGTTCGTTTGAGCTCGTTCTCTCTATCTCTCTCTCTTTCTCTCTTTCTTTCTCTCTTGCGCAGGTATATAGGTACCACATTATACAGAGAGAGGTCCGCGTTCTCCAATACAAGACAGAGAAAGAAAGAGAGTTTCAGGGGGACAGAGAGACGTGAACGTACGCTCGCTCGCTCGCTTACTTGTTCACCACCATCACCAGCAGCAGAATATAGTATCTATACAACAGCAGCAGCAGCACTGCTGTGCGCATATACATATATACGTTCTCTCTCCTGTCTCTTTCTCTCTCTCTCTTTTCTCTCTTTCTCTTGCTCTCCTCGTGATTCGTTCGTTCGATGGCAAAGCCAGCCCCGCCGTCGTCGTCGTAGTCATCGTCGTCGATGTGGAGTCTCTTATATTCAGTTTCTCTGGTCTCGAATGAACACCGTATAGAGAGAAAGAGAGTTAAGTTAGCAGCAACAGCAGCAGCAGCAGTTCTCCTTCTCTGTTATATACAGGTAGCTTTACTTTCCTCGCGCGCGCGAGAGCAAAACCTTATGAACGTCGATCGACTATACTATACGACGATTCTTGGTTCTCTCTCTCCCCTCTCTTTTTCTTTCTTTCTCTCTCTCTCAAACTCACCGTGCTCTTCGGGTATAAGGTTGAGTTTGTGAAAGAGGGAGCTTGCTTGGTTTCTTGCTTGCTTACTCGTGAGCGCGCACTTGTCACGTAAACGCGTGTGGTGTATAACTTACAGAGAAGACGAGGTAGAGAACGATTTTACTGGATATAGTTTTTTTTTTATAGAATTTTGTGCAATTTATAAAAAAGAATTTATAGTGCTTTTTATATCAGTATGTGTATACGTGTGTGTGTGGTAATGAGAAGAAAATTTAAAGTGTTTATGCGAGTGATGTAGATCTAGAAAAATGTGAATTTAGTGCATGATTTTAGAGAGATAGAAGGAGAAGAAAATCGGTATCTTGTGATTGTGTGTATGTGTTCATAATTGTTTGGATTTGATAATTTATTAATGCGAACGATCGGTATGACGATCGGTAGTGAAAAAAAAAACAAGTGCTACCATTATGATAATATCCTGACAGTTAAAAGTGATTAGTTATTCTTCAGTAGTAAAGTAGTAAAGAAACAACTAAATATTCGCCAAATATCATATTGAAATTGCAAAAAATCTTTTTTAAAAGAAGGAGGAAAGTGAGTCGGACCGATCTCGATCCTTATACACACATATATACATTACATATCGAGGTCAGATTATATACAATACAACAAGTGTGTCTCTCTTATTCGGTGTCCCGGTCACCAGCAGCAGCTTAAGCTCTGGATGCCGCTATAGGCCTCCAGAGAATACGAAGTAAAGAAGGATGAAAAGCTAGTGGTGGTATAAGTGATGGTGGAGGAGAGCTGGATTCGGTCGATCTTAAAGCAACCGCGAGATATAGAGAGAGAAAGAGAGAGAAGGAGAGCTCACACACACATACAGCTTCCATACGAAGGGGGTCAAGGGCCTTTCACCGCTCCTGGCGCGCCTCACATATACATATACGCATACACACACACACACACATACATGATGACTGAATGTATGTGTGGGATACTTACCGATCGGTATAGGCAATAAACTCTGGCTTTTTTTCTCTTATCAAACTAAGTATACTCAGCTTAAGCTGTGTGTAGCGTTGACGTAATGATCGGAAGAATTATCGGTCAGTAGCTATATCGCCAGAGAAATTAGTATGGAGCAGTAGCTTAAACTTGCTTAAGAAGCATACAAAAAAATAAATCGGCAAGTATACATAATATATAATACGAGCCATGACAATTAAGTTTAAGGGTTAGTTGAAACCCAAATAACCCTACGACAACAAAAAAAGAAAGGGTATAATAACTCAACAAAAAACAAAAAGAAGAAATTAAGGTGTGCAAGATGTTAAAGTGGATAAAAGTACGTCAGGATTCGCAGCCGGCATCATCATCATCATCATCAAGATCGCAGCTGCCACAATCGCCACAGCTTATACATAAGCAAAAGCAACAGCAGCAACAGCAACTACGACGAAGAAGAAGAAGAAGAAGTAAACTTGATGATGGTATGGTAGTAGAAGAAGTTGAAGAAGAAGAAGAGGATGAATACGAAGGGGAAGAAGAAGAAGAAGAAGAGGAGGAAGAGGAGAACGACAGTGGAATGGAAAGGGAGCTTGACTCGCCTGCCGATGAAGTTAGAGGCGATTATTTGAGGGAGTTGAAAAAAGTACGGGTATACATTTTTTCTTTTTTTTTTTACCTTATATGTATGTATGTATGGTGTCTTTGTATATATATATATATATATATATATATATAATGCTAAGTTTTTTAAGCATTCGTAACGTGTGCTTAGGTCTTCTTTTTTATTCTTCTTCTTTTCTTAGTACTTTTCTTGTCTTCTCTCTTTTTTTTTATTTTTTTTTTATTTTTATTTCTTTGAGAAGGTGGTGTACGATGAATATTATATATGCAACGATGGTGTATGTAGTTGATGGTTATACTGTGAATACGGTATTTCTTATTAGACGATTGGTATTATATAGGTAGTATAGGATACGTATAAATGACTCTCTTGTATGTATGTATGTATGGGTATGAAAGAGAGATGGATACTTTTTTCTTTTAATGTATGCTTGAGGCGTAATGTTTGTTTAGTTGTAATACGTTTATTATGCTTATTATTATTATTATTATTTCTTATAGAAATTAACGTGAATATTACAGTTATATTACTTTCAACAAATTTTTTTTCTTTTTTTTTTTAATTGAAATATGCTAAATTTATTTTTTTACTACTACTACTACTACTACTCGCTTGTCGAATTAGCTTATGTGCCACTTTTAACAAGTATTAAATATACTAATTTAAATTAATCGATGACAGTTATTGCCTTCATTACGAAAAAAAAAAAAATATAAAAATTAAGGTTTATAAAACGATCGGTAATACATTCTTAAAAACGAGTATTTGAAAATTTTAAAATATTATTTTAAAAGTGATCGTTTTTGTATCTAAAACGAATCGATATCATAATGTATTTCTAAACAAAAGTGTATAATAAAAGTTCTTAATCCAAGACTTACATACTTTACTCGTTTGCATACATATACACATACTCTCGTTCGTTGAGTATATATAGTTTATTGCGTGGCTTATGAAAAGCTGCGTAACTAGTTTATACAGAACTTACGTAAGAAAAAAGAGAAAAAAAAGAAATATATATTCAAAAGAATATGTGTGTGTGTGTGCGTGTGCGTGTGTGTGTGCGTGTGTGTGTGTGTGTGTGTGTGTGTGTGTGTGTGTGTGTGTGTGTGTGTGTGTAGGTACTCGTTTTCTTCTTTCTTATTCTCTAAGTGCATTTTAAAAAACGTTTTATACCTCCTTGTTAAATTAATTTCAACAGCTGCTGTTGCTGTTGTTGTTGAATAATTATTTTTAGAATTTTTGAAATTTATTATTAATATTTCTAGAGCTTTTTAAGTTTTGTAATTTCACTTGTATGTATGACTTTTATAATATATTTCTAAGCAAAAGTCGAAAATTTTAATAATATCAACTTTGAATTTAACTAAATTTTTATATTATAATTTTAAAATATATATAACCACATGTGCTTAGCATATATATAATCCCCCCAAAAAAATATTTTTCATCCTTATAAAAAAAAAAAGAGAGACATCGTCAATATATCCGATTATCATAATCACCTTTCAAACTCCAGATATACATATCCGCTATTCACTGAAAAAAAAAAGAGAACTTGTTTCATCCTCCCGCTAAACGAACCTCTTACACATAAACATCAAATAAATCACTCGCTCACACATACTTAAAAAATAAAAATAATAATAATAATCCGTAATACTCTAAAAAATCTTTCTTACCTGATTCAACTTTTTTTCCTCAACTTCATCCATCCATCCATCCATCCATCCGTATACCTTACATCTTGGCATATCTATGTATTAAGCAACCTCATCGTCACCACATGCACTGTGCAATACTACTACTACTACTACTCTCTCTTTCGCGTCAACAAGAAGCAGAACTCGTTTTTTATTTATTTTTTTTATTTTTTATTTTAGATTGTCACATTTAGCCTTGGCTCTCGCACGTACCTATATGTATTTGGTAATTGCAGTCTCTCTCTTCACAATTTTTTTTTCTTTCGTCTCTTACATACATACATACATACATCTATTGTCAAAAAATCAACAACAGTCTCACCTTTAAAAATATTCTTGATCTTAGATATAGATATACCAATATTGAAAATCGTGAAATGCACATCTTGAACCATCTTTCGTTCACGTGTCTTATTAACGTTCACCTTAAGAGAACGCTACATTTTGCAGACGTTCGCGAACGATAAACATATATTATAAAGTGTGACACAATGGCCCCTTGAAAAAATATGTGCCTTGTTTGCTTGAAAAAATATTTGCTGTCACTGCATTATTTTTTTTTTTTTTTATATACTTTATTTTTAATAATCACCTGCAGTAGTATATACCTGTCATTAATTTGAAATTCGATTTATTTATTTGCATAACTATGCGATCATTTCACGATTTTAGACACATCTATTAATATATCGTTACCAATGAATAATCTACGGTGAATTACGTAATTTAACTTTTATTTAGTGTTTAATCAATATAGTATTACGTACAGATACAAAATGAATTTTCTATATTATGTGCTAAGATATATTAAAAATCGATTTGATTAATTTTGTAAGAAAAGATACTCTCACACATACACTCTTACTTTATACTCAATTTCTATATACATACATTCAACACAGCTTTAGCAAACGTATTCAATAATTTTATTTTTTTTTATCATTAACAATTTTTTTTAAAAAATTATCAATCAATATAAAAATTATCGTTTTATTTCGATTTCTTTATAAATATATCGTTCAGCAATAATCAAATCTACCGATATCATACCTATACACATACAAACACGATTCGCCACAGTTTCTCTAGCACAAGAGTTGCTCTCAAGAGATCAGTTCACTTTATATAAAGAAAGGGTAGACGAAGGTTACACATATTAGATATATAGATATATATCCAATATACCTATATACAATACAAACATCGAGACATGATCTTATATAGAAAAGCACGAAGATATCAAGACAAAAGACTACCTATATATATACAGCAACTTCGAAACGAGAGAAATCGGCAGCAGCAGCAGCAGTAGTATATATTATATACCTTGCTCTCCTTTGTGCCCAAGTTATATAGCGTTTTGCTCTCTTCGAAAGAGAGCCTTCGAAACTCTACCCCTTCGCCCTATATAGAAAACAGCAGTCTTGGTTTTCTATGTATGTATAAAGAAAGATAGAAAATATATAAGCGGGTCGGTCGCAGATCAGAAAAAAAATAAAAATTTAAAACCGAAACCGTATTACACCCGGTATAAGGCATAAAGTACCCGCTTCTCCAATATATACCTATACATAAAACGTGTAGTAGTAGTAGTAGTAGTAGTAGTAGTAGTAGGAGCAGTAACAGTAGCGAAACTTGGATCTTTGGAATGGGAGCGAGAAAAGTTGCGACAGACATCCCCCTTCTTTCTTTCCTCTCTGCTTATTCCAGTCTATATCCAGTATATATATATATATATATATA
>JAPYZE010003358.1:0-13216 GCA_030522805.1 Leptomastidea abnormis | reverse complement strand
TATTTGCAATTGAATTTAAGCTTGTACAGTTTTAAAATGGCTTTTTCAATGAGGTGGTCAATGTTTGGTAGGTGGTCAATAACCGGGCAGTTTACCCTAATATTAATAAATTTTTAAATAAAATAAGTTTTGTGAAAGTTTTAAGTTTTTAACGGATTATTGTGTTTATTATTAATATTAAAAAAAAAGAAAATACATAATCAGTATGAGATAAGAGAGAATAGAGAAAATCGAGAGAATATAATACGAGGAAATAGACAGAGAGAGAGAGAGAGAGAGAGGTAAGAGGAGGGTGAGAGAGAACGCTAGAGAGCAATTAAGCGAGGGACTTAACCTGACCTAAATTTTGAATAAAACGAGAACTGCATAGCAGATCAGTAGGGGTGGATGTATGTGGGGTGGGGGAGATGTCTATATGGGATGGGGCGTGATGAAAAACAAACAGTGGCTTAGGTTTGCCGTTTGATCTTTGGTCGGGTCGCGTTCGCATTCAAGCCGAGAGAGAAAGAGAGAGAGAGAGACATCCCTATTTATGCATTATCTGTCGCGAGGGGCTATTCACTCTCCCTCGATGAATAGTCGTTCGATGCATATACATACACACATCCTATACATGGTATCGCTCTTCTTGCTGCTACTGGCTGGCTGGCTGGTAGCTCGTCGATCTCTCAGCGGGTCCTCCAGGAATTCACCGTATACACCAGTGTTCCCAAGCTACACGCGACGTTGTACTCTTGTTTTATTTTTTTTTTCTTTTTCATTGACAGAGAGAGAGACAAGAGAGAGAAAAAGAAAGGGACGAGTTGGATGTGCTATATATACTTATACTTTTATACTCATTGAATGCGCGCGCGAGCGCTATGATCGGGAACGAGTCCCTAGCTATTGCAACGTGAATACGTCAACTTTTGTCCCTCGTCTCGACGTATATGTTTTGCGTCTACTGTACATAATATAAGCCCGATTTTTGTCTGTATAGGTATATGATATGTATATAGCGAGATACACATGAGCAGCAGGAGAATACATATGCCGATGTGTACACCTACTCGGCGATGTACAACTACTTGTGGAAGAAAATGTAATCTACCACCACAGCCATAGGGATTCCATCCTGAAACTTTGAAGAGTCGAGCGAGTGAGAGAGAGCATATCATCTTTCTTCTATATCCACCTGCCGACGATTTTCATATTGAGATTTTCTCCGAGACATTCAATTAGAAAGTTTCTCTCTCCGCGACTCTCTTTCTCTCTCGTCGTGGCAATTATTTCGCTACGCGCCCCAGAGAAAGGAGCTTCCCTCCTACCCTCCACCTCCTCAAGGGAACATCGAACCTCTCGAACTTCGGCTTGAAAATATATGTGTTGGCGGAGCTGCTGGTGTACCTACTATGGCGTTTCGCATAATTTAATGGAAATCTATTGGCAGAGAGTCGCGATGCTGCTACTGCTTCCCTACACACGTGAGCGCTGTCTCTCTTGCGAGTACTTCGCGTACTTATATATATATTATTTATTATTTCATTGCTCGAGGCGAAACTTAATTGTCAAGCACTTTTTCAGATTCATTCATTTTCAATGACGATGCTGCTGAAGCGATATACATGCGCTTCCTTTTCCCCACAGTACCGCTTGAAAGTTTTGATGGATTTCCGTTGAATTTGTGTGTGAGAGAGTGAGAGCATCGTTGATATGGAAATTTGACTCGATTTCCAGGTGCTTGCTATTACGAGGAGCAAAGAAAAGAATAGAGAAAAAGTGAGAGAGAGAGAGAGAGAGAGAGAGATCGCAAGAGTGATCGAGAGCGGAGAGAAGGATGATATGTATAAAGGGGATGTATATCTATCAGTGTATGTGTTTAGGTATAAAGGAAGCTCTGAAGTAGTGAGAAGGGAAGCTGCGGGACTTTAGGTTACCCAAGGCGAAACGCGCATCATCCCCCTATACTATATAGGTATATACGACTATATACACGACGTGCGTGCCAGGGCATCACAAGGAAGGAGTCAATACACGCAGATTTGTAGAGTCCGCCTGCTCTTTTTTTCTTCTTCTTCTTCTTCTTCGTCTTTGGCCTTTTTTTATTTTTCTTTTCACGAAGGCACGCGTGGCTGTGGGAGTAACGTACGCACCCAGACAGACAGCCATCCCTGGCTCGCGTCTCTCGTTTTCTCTGCAGCTTCTTCACCTCGGAATCATCCCCCTTCCCCCACCCTCACCCTCTTCTTTGGATCGTCTCTCGGACTATTGAAGCCTCCTTCGGAGCTTCCTTTTCACTCCTGGCTTATTGAATATCCCACAAGTGGAAAATCAGTTGGGTATAACCCGGGAGACAGAGAGCTGAAAGCCTTGACTATACTGACAGGCCTCGAATCTCTCTCCCCCTCTCTCTCTATACTCAGACATCTCTTCTCGCTGATACAAAGAAGCGGGAGTAGAGAGAGTACCAAGAGCGAGAGAGAAGACAACCCTTATATATTCGAGTTGTCGTATTCAATGCGATTTCCCGCTGATCAAAATCTCATTGCCGGCCTATACCGACTCCTGCAATTTCGAACTTCTACACCCCTCCATCTTCCTCCACAACAAACCCTCAAAGAAGATATGCCACAAATTGAGGTGTGCGTGTCCTTTAATGTTATTTGTATAATATCTAACTTTGGACGATTGTTGCCTTCTTCCCTTTTAGCCCCTTCTATACTTTTTATGTCTATTCCTATATAGTTATATTCATTTTTTATTTTGCTCAATTATAGAAAATAAGTTGATTCATGAAAATTATTTGAATTGAATAAATAGATACAAAACTTGTATATGAAATGATTTGATAAATAATTCAAGCGAAAAATCGATTGATATTTTAAATTTGCCTAAGTGTCTAAGGAGGATTATTCAAATTTTAATAAATTTATTTGATATGAAAGAGAGGGAGTTGGGGCAAATATATAATATATAAGTGAGGTAAGAGAGTCGGGGGAAACAAGCGAATATGACATGAATGTATTGAAAAGAGCGCATTCACGAATTCAGTCAAGAAAAATTCGCGGGTTTTTTTTTCTCCCCCTACAGCAACTGACTGACATTCTTTATAGTGTGTAGTGGATTGGTTGGGTAAATGTAGACACATATATTCAGGTCGTGTCAAAGAATAAAATCGAGTGAGAGAGAGTTCGCGCGCGTATATATACGCCCCGGTTGGCATTATTTGAGAGAGATAGGGAAATTCGATCGTTTGTCAAATAGACACCATCTTGTGTAAATTGCCAGTAGCTTTTCTCTCCTTCCTCCCAAATGTAGAGTATCGCTTGTGCTCTGACGCGTATACACACATTCACACGCATATACATACATATTTGGTGGTGATGGTGGCGATGGTTGGATGTATCGGCTGAAGTCGCAGAGCCACTTTCGGAATTGCCTCTCTCCCACACACTCGATTGGCTCCCATTCACGTGCGACAAAATCAAACGAACAAATTGCCACTTTCTTCCTGTTTTCCAATTTCCTCTGCTCTCTTGATATTCCCTTTTTCATCTCTCCTCATCCCACATTCACCACTTTCTCACTTACTCACTCTTCTCCTGCATATGTTTGTGCTTTTATCGCGAACCAAAATCATTTTGTACAATTGATGCTTATTTATGCTACAATTGATCCTGAGTGAGAGAGAGAGAGAGTAGGGGATGATGGGGTGAGAGAGAAAAGAGAGAGAGACAGAAAGAGAGTGAGCTGTTGGCGGTGGAGTGAAGTGTATATGCCTGCAAAAGTTGAAGAACGTTCGCTTATTTCTGGCTGCATTATTTGGCCTTTATGCTATACGCTCGTATAGTAAGGCTGCTGCTGCTGCACTCCACAAATTAATTTTGGCTTCCGTACGGTAAAATATTTATCTCGTCTTTTCAACCTGTTTTGCGGTACCTGCACTTGGCCCAAACTTCTTTATGCATTTTTCTCTTTCTCCCTCGTTCGCGCGTATACACATAATATACGCAGAAGAGGAGAAGAGCAGAAACGAGCTGAAACGTTTGATCATCGTCGAGCTAAGAAGTGAATAATATTAATTAAAATGTTCTCTTTTTTGACGACATTCGAGCTTTCTTTTCCCCTTGTAGTTGCTCCTGCTCTTATGCATTCTCTCATTCATACGTTTCTCCCTTATAGACACCCCCTACTTTTGGTGGAAGGTGGTGCAGCCCTCCCCGACTCTCGACTTGATCCTGCACCGTCAACAACACCGTCTCCTCACTTTCTTTTCGTCACGCAATATTTATTCTTTCGTTTAAGTTATTTATTTTTCGCTACTTCTTACTACTAATGCCTCATCTTTCTCTCTCTCACCCTTCACCTCTAAGAGTATACCAGCCAAGGTCTGCTGACATTTGCCTTATTTGCTGGTCTCGAGCTTAGAGGTATCTTGTTGAAATTGCTTTATATAGACTACGACCTGTCACGTTAGTAAAGCCTACCTTTTTTTCTTATAGTAGCCTCTGTTGCAAAAGTTGCATCTTCACCCAAATAAGTAACTTTGCTAAATAGAAAACGTGTGATCTAGGTGCACTTGAAATTAGCTCTTATATAATCTTAATTAAAATTAAAATTTTCTATGTATAAAATATCTTAAATAATCTTGTAGTTTTGTTTTACTAAAAGATAAGTACTTACACTGTTCAATACAATCAATGTTTAAAATTATTTAATACTAAAAAATTTATTTATTTGTAAATAAACTTTATTAGATTGCCGAAAAAGAAAAAAGTAAAATCTAAAATACTTGTGAAAAGAAACGTGGATCAATATTAAAAAAAAAGTAACTTGGATACGGGTAACCACAGTATCTGAAAAGAACAATTTGATGGGAAAGTATACGCGCTTAAAGTTCGGTTCGAATAAGGGATAACGTGAAAAAAAAGAGCAAAGCGTACATTGCCGGTGGATAAAAAAAGAGAAAAGAACGTCAAGAAAGAAAACAGTAGTAGTAGTAGTAGTAGTAGTAAAGAAGAAGAAGAAAAAAGTAAATGAGAAAAAAGATGGGTAGCAAAGAGGGATGTGAAAGGGGGGGGGGGAGATCGTTACCGGAGAGTGATAAGAGGAGGAGCTCGCTTGCGTCGGAGCATTGGATAAAAGGGGAAAACGTAAAAGGAACACTAGTAGGTATTAATATTTAGCATCCCCGAAGCCACAGTAGTAGTAGTAGTGGTAGTAGCAGCAACAGCAACATTCGCAGCAGCAGCAAGCCGCATTCGAGGTGGATCTGCCGGCGCCAGTGCTATTGCCACCACCACCACCACTACTGTTGCTGTTGTTGGATTCCCGTTTGCCACCCTTGCGAAGGCTTGAAGCTTTTCTTTTAGCCGCCTTTCCCCCTTCCCCTCTCACGATCCTCCTTTCTCTCTTTACGTTAAAATATGTAAATCTAACCAATATTTTTAAAGATACACAGCGGAATCGCGCGCATACGGATATATAGAGACGGAAAGGGCATGAGCAAAAGAGAGAAAGAGCGAGAGGCGCTTTTATGATGGGAGCTTGCGGGAATATACGCAAATATGCCGTCTGGCGCATTGTATTTTATCGACTCCGTCTTGTCTTTTCCTGCGCGTTCTGCTGCCGCCGCCTCTCTTCCTATACTGTTGCAGATACCAGAGAATTAACTCCCTTCTCCTCCTCCTCCTCTTGCTGCTGCTTTTGCTGTTTCCGACTTTTATCTATATCGATCGTTTTCCAAGCACTTGAATGCGAGCTTGCAGATTCCCAGTAAAATGACATTGCAGCAACCGTTAACCTTACCTATTATTTACATATTTCTCTTTCCTCTATTATACCTTTTTTCTTTTTTTTTCTTTCTTTTATATTATGCTTTTATTATTTTCTTTTGAGGAAATTGTATATCAATCTTTGAAAGCTTCAATTTATTAACTTGAGTATGATAAGTTTAAAATGTAGCTTTTAAACATATTATTCTATTATAATTGTTATTAATTAATTGATTTTTAATTTAATTTTATAAAAATTAGTTTGGTAAATGATGTGTGATTTTTTTTACAGTACTATTAAGGATTAGAATTTTTTTTCGTCAATTAATAAGTTGAATAGTGATATAGCGTAAATTTAATGGAAGAGAAAAGAGAAAAGGGTATATGTATATAGGAGAGTGTACAGATACGATAGAAAGAGAGAAGGATATACAGAAGAGAAAGGATAGAGAGTGAAAAAGAGAGGGGATGAAGAGGGAGAGGTGGATGGAATTGGAGTTCTTCTGATGTCTCGCGAAATGATTCTAAATTGCTCGCTAATGGCAAGCCTCAGTTCGCCGTGGCGGTTTCGCACGAAGACGACGACGACGACTACGATGACTACAACGACGATGGTATAGCAGTGGTGGTAGTGGTAGAGGTAAAGGAGGTGGTAGTGATGGTGGTGGTGGTGGTGGCGGCGGCGGCCCGCAGCCCCGAGACGGCACAGCCCGAGACCGAGGGGTTTGTAATTTGTGCTCGGTGACGCGAGCCACGGGACTGCTACTGCCGCTGCTTTGCTGCTGAGTAATTTCTCCTATTAACTTTACATCATAATTACTGATGCGCTTTTGTAGGCCAAGTCACATGTGAATGAGAAGTCAAGAGCTTTACTACCTACCTATATATCTATATATCTATATACACTTGTACGTGTATGAGTGTAAGTCTGTATATAGGCTCTTCTCTCCTTGTTTTTATGACACGTTCAAAGTGTCCTCGAATAAGTCATTAGGATTTCTCTATGTGTGCGCGTGTGTATGTGCCTCTTAATTAAGAAAAAAAGCTACGCTGCACAGCGAGTGAAGAGGAATAAAAAAAAATCGTCGGGGAGTCTATGGCGCTCTTGTCTTCAAGAAAAAAAAAAACCCTAACTTCTGTTGCTACTTTTATACTCATGCCTGTTAGAGGCAAATCACCGGAAATTTCTTTCGTGTCATTCTCTGATTTTTTTTGTCTGATTACAAAGATGATGCCAAAAACTATTCAACATCAAATACAAAATTATATACCTATAAAATAATAATAACAATAATAAAAGGATAAAAAAAAAATACATGAAAAATGTATATAAGAGAGTTTAATCATAGCTGGCTGGGTTTTTGTTGGGGTATTCTGTTAGCAAGCGCAGCTGCTAGCGATTATCGGGAGTATACACTTTTCGCGGAAGTAAGCTTGCGGGTCGATGGACGGGTAGGGTAGGTGGGTGGGCTACAGTAGCAGCAAAAGCAGCCTCACATTGCACGATGTCGTTAGCGGTGGGAGATGGAAGTAGAAAGAGAAAGAGAGAGAGAGAGAGAACGAGAGAGAGAGAGAGAGAGAGAAAAGCAAGCTGAGACTTGGTATTTTCCCATTCTCGACGACTCGCCTTCCGCGCCGATTCGCGACAAATTGTAATTTCTAGAAACAAATTGAATATAAACGACGCCGTAATTCGAATGCCTTCTGCAGAGTACCACTCGCTGGTTCAAGCCGACATAATAATGACGATATGAAAGAGAGAAAGAGAGGGAGAGAGAAAGGAAAATCTACGAAGGACGCAACTTCCGAACGAACTGTCGAGCGAAAGAGCAAGAGGGAATAAATACTGCAAAAAAGAAAAGGAACGAAATGACAGAAATGGCAGATGAGTCAAGCTTTGGAAGAAGAGAAAGAAAGAGAGAGAGAGAGAGAGGAGCAGAGGGTAGATGAGAGATGAAGATATAAAAGGATAAAGAAGAAGGTGGGAAAACGAGAGGAAGTGGAAAAGCACAAGGAAGAAGGAAAGGAGCTTGATTCCGGAGAAAAGGGGAGAGTGAGAAGGGGGTATAGGGAGACGAAAGATTCGAGCGATTGCGAGTAAGAAGGGCATAAGCATCCAGAGAGAGAGAAAATGTAGCCATGCGCAAAACAGCAATCTTTCTAGGCAATCTCTTTAATAAATGTTGCATACGTTTCTATCTTCTTCGTCTTCCTTTCTCCTGCATTTTGCATCCATTCTGGCTTATAATAGTTTTCTCCCCCTTCCCCTGGCGCTTGGATTCTCGAACGTCAAAACGCATTTTCAACAGTCTTCCACCCCCCCCCCTCTCTCATCTCTCAACAATACAATAAACAACGGATGAAGATTTGAATTTCCCTTAACTAGCTTTTACGCAATGCATCATTTCGTTTGACATTTCGCTCAAACTTCTTCTCTCTCATTTTACCTTTTCTTCCTTCCTTATTTACAGAAATTTTCATTTCGGATAATCTACTTTTATACAAAATTACGTCATTTTCATAGCAACAACTTACACAGCTATACGATTACTGTTATATTTTAACATAATAAAATATACAAATATTATAAAATGTACAAGGTATTCTGGAAAGCAGAAGAAATGAAATCAAAAGCATTTTCTCGAAAAGCCAATAAGATTGCACGTCGTGGACATACATTTGATTTAGTTAAATCGGCAGTGACGTGGAGAGACGCGTGCGTTCAAGTGGACCCGTGTCAAAGTGGTATTTTCAATAGAAGCTGTAGCTGTATAGTAGCTATATACTCGGACAGTAGAGAGAGAGAGAGAGAGAGAGAGAGAGAGAGAGAGAGAGAGAGAGAGAGAGAGAGTGTGTATACACGCTGGAATACCGGCCAGTGGTCAGAAGAATTTGAATTTTGTCTTGGTAAAGTGCAAGGCCAAGGGGGCTCGTCCGGTTGGTTGGTAGCAACGCACGGCTAAGGCACACAGCGTCTTAGGAATTCGGGCGACTCCTCTCGGCGCCTTGAGCAAACGGATTTCGATTGTGAATGACAACTGGCTCTCGGCAACTAGGAGTTGGAAGACAGGGGGACAGAGGAGATACATAGTAAAGACTACTGCCAAGATATCGCACAGGCTATTGCTGCGGAGGGGTGGAGGAGGCTGCTGCTGCTGCGAGCCGAGAGAACGCCGGGGAATGCTAGGCATCCGCAGTTACGCAAATACTAAAACCTGATCTTGGACCGCTTCTCTCCTCCTCCTTCTCCTCCTCTTTCTCCTATCTCATCCCCTGCCACAGATCGAATTAGAGATCCCTCGAAAATCTCGAGATCGCTAGCCAGCAGTGTGGAATTTGTCTTCTGCTCCTGCTACTGCTACTCGCAAAACAAGGGGGAGAAAAGCAAGTGTGTACAGTGAGATGCTTCCTCTTCTCTACTTGCCCTTTTCCGATATTTCGCTTCGGATAAACAGATAAAGAAAACAGTTCTCTTTCTTTCTCTGCCACACCCAAACTCTCTCGACAAATTATCCTCAAGATTTATTTTTTATTAAATAAATTCGTGTATGAAGTTGAAACGCGTCTAATATACAAACATTTAATTTTTATTTTATTATAACATAATTATACATATTATAGTTTGGAATGATAAATATTTATTAAGTATTATTTTTATGCTTGCCCAAAGGTATCAATGTAAAATTATATAAATACGTAAGTAAAAAATGTATTTGTATTGGAACCTTTTTCTTTTATTCAGCCTACGAGCCCTCTTGGGTATTGAAGTATCTTTAAACTTTATTTTTGACATAACAGCTTAGGATGTCGAAAGAAATAAACAAAAGGAATAAGGCAAAGAAAGTAAAGCAAAATATAGATTTAGTGCTTTGTATATAGGTATACAGTTACATACAAGAAAGTAAAAGGTGATTTTCGATTCAGAGCATAAATTAATCAAGGAATTTCATTAATCACAGATAAGAGGCTTACTCCTTGAGAAAGTGGTAGGGAAGAAGAGGGGGGATTGATGCAAAAGGGGTCGTTTGAAGTGACCAGAAGCAGCGGCTCTGAAGGAGCATTACGCCTGGTCCTTAAAACTGAGAGAAGGAAAGAGAGAGAGAGAGAGAGTCCAGGGTACTCGAAGCTTTCGTTGTAGGCGATACGCCGTAAATCTTCGAGTCCAAGAGGTCGTAAAGCGATCCGCGAAGTCCTTATCCTCGGGTCCGTCCCGGGTAATTACGAATCCTTTACCGCGAGGCGGAGCAAAGGGAGAGCAAACCTCCAAGCTCTCGGCCAAGTGAACTTTGCTGCTGCTGCTGCTGCTGCTACTACTACGGAGATCGATCTGCTCCAAGTCTTTTCTAACGCTTCGAGAATGAGAGAACCCCTTTTCTTCTCCTTCTCTTCTACCTCCTCCTCCTCTTTCTGCTTCTACTTCTCCCACACCTGACCTTACACCACTACCATGGCCCGACTGCTCTTACTCCACCAGCTCTCCTCTTGCACTTCTCTTCTTCTCTCTCTCTCTCTCTCTCTCTCTCTCTCTCTCTCTCTCTCTCTAGTTGCTCTCCTGGCTTGCCTCCATACCTACCCAAAGACTTGATCGTTACCCCAAGACACCGCCAAGTGTCTGGCCCAGCTCTCTTAACATGCGATATGATTTGTTTCTTCGGCTGCTATCGACGTTTCCTTCGTTAATTTCCATTAAATATTATATGCCCGAGACAGAATATCTGCCTTCTTACATTATCCGGAGAATAAGTGATTTCATTTTCTTCAAAAGTATTTATTTAACCAGTTTATTTATATTTTTAAAATTTATATTATTTTAGTAAATAAACAAACAAAAAAATGAGTAAAAGGTAGATCTTGACGGCAATTAATATGCCACTGATGTCTGGTGGAGCTTTTACAAGCAGCAGGAGTCTCTATTTTGTTGAGAAAGGGATATAAGACGCGAGGAAGAGAAGCTTGAAGGAGAGAAAGAGAGAGAGAATGAGAGAAAGAGGTGGTACATGGAGGAAGGATCGCTTCTCTCATTCAATACGGGCTTATTGTTCGCGTCTTATCATAATATCTCATAATTAATATCGTGGCATTGTGGTATAGATGGATAGGCAGGCTGCCAGAGCCAACTGATAGCAAAAGCACTGCTGACTGCTTCTAACCAGAAAATCATTCTGCGCTTGACATCACACTGCTTGCCTCTCCTGATGCCGCTGCTACTGCTGCCTTATAAGTGTTTCTTTGAATTTACTATGCTCTCGTGCTCGTGCGTCTATTAGTGCGTGTACCTCTTATACACCTTACCACAAAATTTTTTATTTCATCTATACTTAACATTTAATCAATACATTCATTTTTTTTTATAATTTATTAAAATATGACTTTTATTAATATTGAATAAAAGTGATGATTAAAAACAGAATAAAATAGACTATTTGATATGATGAAAATGAATTTGTTATATAAGAATAGATAGTATACATGCATTAGCGTGGAGCAGGAGTAAGTAAACAGAGTAAAGCGCGGAATAGAATGAGGATCGGGTTCACGAGAGAAATTCGGGTGATGTACGTAGGTACTCGGAGAGAAGCTTGATGTCGCCTCGTCGGACGATTGCGTTTGCCGGAGTACCAGTAGATCTCTCTCTCTCTCTCTCTCTCTGTATATATGTGCATTCAATTACTCCTTGTATATAAATACATGTACACGAATATCCACAACAACAGCAGCAGCAGCAGCAGCAATAGCAATAGCAGAAGCAGAAGCAATAGCAGGAGAGTTTCTCTCCCTCTATATATATAAACGTGCACAAGTGTGTTTCGTGGAAACGCGGATATCGTCATTGATGTTCTCTCTCATCTCTTCTCTTGATTTTCCTTCAGAGCAATGGGATTGCTCTATCGGTTTATTTATCCCTGTTAGCTTCAACATCGCTCAGTATTACATCTTGGAGAAAGCTCTCTCTCTCTCTCTCTCTTAAGTTCAATCTAGTCTCTCTTCTAAAATCAAATTCTATGTAGCGTTATATCAACTTGTTAATCAATTGTTTTGTTGTGAATAAACAATTTTACAGGTAAAATATTTGTTTGACTTTTTAAAAGAAAATTTATTTGAAAAGCAAGCGAAATAGTAAAAAGTTAAAAAAGACTGCGGTGATAGATAGGGTACAAAAGTCAAGGGTTAAAGACGGGCATAAAAGAGGATAAGAAAACCGTGGTGGTGGTGGTGGAGGAGGAGTAGGAACTAAAGAAAGAAACGAAAATGGGGAAGAGAAGAGATTTGGTGTTGGAAGAAAGAAAGGGAGGAGGAGGAGGAGGGTGCTTGGGTAAGTAAAAAGAGTAAAAGAAAAAGAACGCGCGGGGTCAATCGATTCTTTTCTTTTTCTCTCTCTCTTTTCTCTCTTTACTTGCTCTTGGCGAGCTGGCGGCGGGTCCGTTTTCTCTAGAAAAACAAATCGTTTGGTCGGACTTGTGTACGTGTGTATGTGTGTGTATATGCCAGAGCACAAGCTAGCAAATGTTTAATCCGCGCTGATAAATCAGTCGGGGGGGTATCTATAGTTGTGTGTATGTGTGCAGGTATAGGATAGGTGAGTGGGAGGACTAGGCGGTAATAACGAAGCTGACGCGCGCGTCTGTCGAGAGAGAGAGGTGGGTATGGGGGATGGCACAGAAGCTTTGGCGGAAACGAAGCCGAAGGAGAGGCCGAGGTAAAAGCGGGGCTATCCGGTGCAACTACTACTACTACTACTACTACTGATGGCTGGCTGGTGCTGAGGCTCGCTCTCTTTTGCTTTTAGCCGCGGCTATCTCTCCGCCACCGCCGCTGCTGCGCCGTGAAAGGTGCTTTTAGGCAACACACACACATGCAGCATACACACACTCCACTCGTCCAATATATATTGCTCGTGTTTGAGAGAAAGAGAGCGAGAGAAAACGAAGCAGGCGAACGAAACGAACGAAACGAGTGAACGGACGGATGGACGAGCGAACGAACGACCTTCGCAGTTCGCTTTCTCGCGCGTGTGGTGCCGCGGTGGCAGCGTTATATCGGTGGTAGGATGAGAGAGAGAGAGAGAGAGAGAGAGAGAGAGAGAGAGAGAGGATGCCCAGGCCGAAGGAGAGTAAGAGAGAGGTTTGGGTGGAGATAAGGCGAATCAAACCGTAAATAACTGCAGAACTGGCGGAAAGAGGATGGAGGAGGAGGAAGAGGGGTAGGTGGGGGCACGACGCTCGCCCCCGCCTGCCCGACCAGCGGTCGCTCTCTCTACGCTGCAAAACTCGCCGAGTTTTATAGTTGAATTGCATGACTTCGAAATCTCCATACATTCCGCGAGCCATCATCCCCTATCCTCTCTCCTCTTTCCTTCTCTTTCTCCCCCCCCCCCCCCCCACCCACCGGCGGGTCCCCCCCGCCCACTCTTTTCTCTTTTTTTTCCCCCTCCCCCCCGCTGGCGCGCGCGGGCTAAGCTCTTG
>JAPYZE010003357.1:0-13217 GCA_030522805.1 Leptomastidea abnormis | reverse complement strand
TTGAGTAAGTAAAATTTACATATGATGCTTTACTTGCCAGAAAAAGTAAATTTTACCCGAGTTTTCTGTACAACATACAAAACTTTTCTCTCAGTGCACGTACCGTAAAAATTTGCGGTACGTATCGTAAGATACTTGCGGTATATCAAGTTACGATATCTAGTCTACGGTACGTACCGTAATCGTTTTGAGGTACCGTAAGAAACTTGTAGTTAGTAAAGTTAACATATCTAGTTTACGGTACGTACTGTAAACGTTTTGCGGTACGTACCGTAAACGATTATGACATTTTGATGGTAATAATCGTTTCAACATCGATAAAAATAACATGTTCGATGTTAAATTGAACGTAGAACACGATAGTCATACTTAAAAAACGCTAATTAGAAGGTATCATTGTTAAAAATTGATTTCATTATTTAATTTGTTTATAACAATATGAAATTGTTCATGAATTTTTTTTGTGCAGTTGTGGAATTTATTTAACGGTATGTACCGTAAGAAACTCGTGGTTAGTAAAGTTGTGATATCTATAGTTTACGGTAATTACGGTATGGTACCGTAATAAGATACTTGCGATATGTTAAGTTACGATATATTTAATTTGCGGTACGTACCGTAAGCGTTTTGCGGAACGTACCGTAAGAAATTCTCGGTATGGTATTACTATTTTTTTTTTTTTAATCCAGCAGTCTGTCCACAATTTATACATATGAGTATATCTCGCGTTTCGATTTGCTTGCTATTGAAAGCAGTCGATAAAATTGGGCTTTTATATGTGTGTGTAAAAATTAATATTTATATTAACGGTGTAATATTATACCCGATTTTATATTCTTTTTATTTCCTGCAATCGTTTTTCATGTTAAAATAGTTTTTAAAGTTTTTTTTTTAATTATTGATAGAGTTAAAATAATAAATAAAAAGAAAAAAATGCTAAAAAATGATTGAAAATATTTCAATATGTTATATGTGAAATATTAAATTTAATTAAAAATATATATATCGTCGGCTCCGGGCAAGAAGATGCCACAGATTTTTCCGGGCAAGAAGACGCCACAGATTATTCTGGGCAAGAAGATGACAAAAATTTTTCCAGGCAATATCAAGGATACGGCTACAAAAAAGTGCAATCATTGATGTCTTTTTTAGACTTTATAACCAAAGGAAAGGGGTCAAAGATTAAGAGCCAAGAATTAACCCACCACACCCACATATACCTAAACATAAGTATATATCTTGGACTTGTGCAGTGTTTTTTGTTTTTTAAGCGTTTTTTATATTATACAGACGAATTTTTAATTTTTTTTTCTTTTATTGATTGAGATATCAACATGGTTATTATTTAGAGTAAAGAATGGTAGTGATAAGATTTTACATTATTGCACAACGTATTCGTCGGCTCCGGGCAAGAAGATGCCACGAATTTTTCCAGGCAAGACAGTACCTTTTCAGATTCCAGGAAAGAAAGTGCCATCTCAAAACTCCGGGCAAGAAAGTGCCTTTTCAGATTCCAGGCAAGAAAGTGCCTTTTCAGATTCCAGGCAAGAAAGTGTTATCTTAAAATTCCAGGCAAGACTGCTATTTCAAAAATTTTTGTATCTGAAAAGGCACACTCTTGCCTGGAATCTGAAATGGCACTTTCTTGCCCGGAGTTTTGAGATGGCACTTTCTTTCCTGGAATCTGAAAAGGTACTGTCTTGCCTGGAAAAATCCGTGTCATCTTCTTGCCCGGAGCCGACGAATACGTTGTGCATTAATGTAAAATCTTATCACTACCATTCTTTACCTTAAACAATAACCATGTTGATATCTCAATCAATAAAAGAAAAAAAAATTAAGAATTCGTCTGTATAATATAAAAAACGCTTAAAAAACAAAAAACACTGCACAAGTCCAAGATATATACTTATGTATAGGTATATGTGGGTGTGGTGGGTTAATTCTTGGCTCTTAATCTTTGACCCCTTTCCTTTGGTTATAAAGTCTAAAAAAGACGTCAATGATTGCACTTTTTTGTAGCCGTATCCTTGATATGTACATACTTCCTTTTGTATACTAAAGCTTTTGCAAGGGCCATTTAATTCGCGAAGTCTGACACCGGCCGTCGTGATACTGCGTGCACTTGTATACTTTCTTGTGAAACCTTTTTTAGATTTGCGATTTTAGTTTCATAAAAAAAAAGAGAAAAATTATAATGCTAAAATATAAACTTATTTTTGAGTAGTAGGATTATATATATATATATATACCTTTATTGTTTGTTTTTTTTTAATTGATTTTTTGAATTTTTATTAGAACGTGCTTTTATTTCAATTGTTCAAAACAATAAATGTAATTAATTTGTATTATTAAAATTCAACTCGTTTTGTAAAAAGTATTTCTATACATAAATAATGAACAAAGCGAACGAATTATAGTCTTAATAAACCCGTTATCTGCACTAATTTTATGTTAAATTTAAGCTTGTTTTGCCTTTATATCCATATAACTTCAATTAAAATTGTCATTATTTTTGTAAGTATTGCTGATTTCTTGCTTCAATAACATTTAATTATTAATATGAATTATAAGAAACTTTAAATTATGTTTTCAATTACAATAAGCTTAGAAGTATTTGCTACGTACAAAATAAATTGAGTAAAAGAAATACACCTGATAAATCTAATTAAATGTGATAGAGATAAAAAAAGTTGATTTTTGTAAAAATACATAAGCTGAAATATTAGGTTGTAATAAATTTATTTGTTTATTATAATTTAAACTTAAATATTTTCTAAGAAATTAAAACTTATTGCTTTTTCAAAAAAATCAGTTTCATATTTTTGTTTTCACAAATACATTTTAAACAATTTTATAATTAAAGTACTTATAAAAATTCTTGGAGCAACATTAAAAATTATTTTTAAATCATTTTAATCACAGCTTAAATTATTTTAAGCGATATTTGAGCTTGAGAAATTAAAACCTGACAATTAACATAAGTAAAATTAGATTATAAGTTAAAAAAATGAGACTCTCTCGTCTATCGTAGACATATTCTTAAAACGAGATTATACTTTATCAGCAAGAATATTTGATCGCAAGATAGATAATAGATAAGAGATTCGGACATCAAACTATACAAACATACTTAACACTAAATACAATGTCCAATATTTTAGTTGTTATTTTTTTTTTTCTACTTATATTTCTAAGATTTATGATAAACCCCCTGCAAGTATTCATTCGTTTGTCTTTTTCCTCAACTTCATAATCGCGTTTGATTCTTTTGGCAATAAATAAATTCTGTTTGCATCAATTATTTGTAAAATGTCATAATTATAATCACATCATGCAAACATGGTAGTTGGTGAAAAAGTGGTTACCGTCAGAATCTTTTATTTTAATGTTTTTATTCATTTTTTTTTACACTTCTTTATATTATAAATAACGTCACATTCTCGAGACATTTTAACAGAATTTTCTTTTTTTTTTGTATATTACACTTAAATAACCGTGAGACTACGCGCTCTTCCTTGCCTTCGCATTTAATTATTATGTGATATAATAGATTACGATCAAGACATTCCATATCATTAAACACAATTTATACTTTTCCTCAATATTCAGCTTTTCATGCAACTCCATTAAATTTGCTATTTTGTTTTGTTTTTTTTTTTTGTTTATTCAATGTTATTTTATTCTCCCTTCAACACCGATGGCTCTTTGCCCCCCGCGCGTGTAATAGATTAATAGATCTTGTAACATTTTCATTCAAACTACGACTCGCCTTAACAAAACACATGGTTTTCAATTCTTAAATAAATCTTTGAAGGTCTAACGTTATAGACATATCATTTTGAAGTTTCAAGAGCTTCAAGCTACGATATTAATCTTTATCCCGTTTGTCATTTATTTTTTCATTCAAATAATCTAATTCTTGAGAAATTTTATAGAAAATTTGGCTGTCTGAATGCTTTGACGAACAATCGTCTAATTCACAAATTTAAATTAAAAATAGAGAGATAAGAATATGTATGTTCGCACTCGAAAGCTCCAGTCAACTAAATTTATATTTTTTTTATGTGCTATTTATCCCGCGTAAAAATATGATTCATTGTAATGATTTGCTTCCTTCTGGCAGAATATAACCGTTTGTCTTGGTTCGTTATCTGTTTTATTTTATAATAATTTTTGACAAGTGTGTGTACATGTCTAAGCTAAACTTCTTCTTGTGGCCTCGTATCTACGGCTATATTTCTACAAATTTATTTAATTTATTCATGTAATGTATATGACATCGTGATATCGCATCGTGAGGCTGCTTACACGCTAAATTATCATTAACATTATAATTATGTATGTATAATTGGAAGAAGCGAGAGATCACCCCATGCTTATCTTCATCATCACCATCGTTGCCCATATGCAACTTATCAATTTTTTTTATTCTTTTATTTCCCTAACTTTTTCAACCCCAAATGATCATTCTTATTTCCAACAAAATTCATTTTATTCTTATATATTTGCATCGATGTGAGATGATCATATTTTTATTTGCAAAAGGCCTACTTAAATTAATGTATTAATTCATCTCTATTTAAAAATAATATAAAAAACAAAAAAAAAGTTACGAACACTGTTTGACAGATTCGTGTAAACATTGATTTTTCTTTGTTATATGCAAAACGCTTAAACTTCAAACTTCCAAAAAGTTGAGTTTTTAAAAGCATTCTTTTATTTTCACTTTTTTATTTTCATTTAGTATTATATAAGTCAACTCCATCAGGAGTTTATTGAGTATTTTTTTTTATTAAACTTTAAACATTTTTCCTTTGTTAAGTATATGTTTCTCTATTTTATTTCACAACGCGAGGTAGCGAAGATTCTTTATCTCTCTATTTTATATTTCTTTTCATTCATTTTCCGAGCCTCCATTTACCTTTTTTACATTACCTATCATAGTATAATAGTCGAGTGAAATGATAGAATTTGTAAATGCTCTATATGTATATATATAAATATGTTTTTCATATCTGAAGGAGGATTATCATCTATCACACTGCTTGTGTCATAATTTTTCATTTTTATGTCTCATAAAATCAGAAATTACGTTCAATCATTCGCGTACAAACCGTCAAAAAAATCCGTTCTTCGCTGGTAAATAAAAAGTCGCTAATTCCCGGGGAGAGGATGTAAAAGCTTTGCTGTATATTTAAAATTGAAATCAACGTTTTTATTTTGCAGTTTTCAAGCAGCAATCGGTTTTAAGTCACTGGTATTGAAAATTGCAAAACCATTTTGTATAAATATAAAAAAGAAGCTAAATACTTTTTCATCCCCTCGATATATTTTTTTTTTATGTTAATGCTTTCATTGTTTTCAAGTTAAATCGTTCTTGTGATTCTTTGTGTAATTGGTATGGCAGGAATGTCACAATTTTCTCACAACTCCTGGAAGGTTATTTTATTATAAAATTAATTGCGCACGAGAGCTGTTTTCTTCACATTATTCATTACGTCACATACAGTTATTTTTATATTTAATAAGAAATACATGTTTTACAACTTTCAATTATTAAAGAACAGATGAATTTCGTGTATTATAAGATTTGAATAATATCAACTAAATTTTTTACTTTCAAACTTTTATATTAGAAAAAAAAAAAAAAAAATTAATAAAAAAATCAATAATTAATGTAAAAAAAATTACAATATATCCAATTGATCAACATTTTTCGTAATTTAAAATTTATTTTCTTTGAACTTTAATGAGACATAACTAATAAATTCGCAATTAAGTTTTTAAAACACAATTTCACGAAATTCACCTTTTGAACAAATTAATCAATGCAGAATAGTGATAAAACATTGTAATAAAGTTTGAATTGTTTCTCTGAAAGTTTATCTGAAAACATCAGAATATCTTCAAACACATTCGTATCTCAATTTTATTTCTTTAATCCCGCAAAATTTTTAAGCCAAGGAGAATAAAAATTCTTCAAATAAACTTTATTTCCTAGGCTAGATATGCTTGGCTAGAAGAGAGCTGGAAAATCGTAAAAAAGCACTAAAAATTGAGGACACAGAAATGGATAGAGAGAAAGAAACCAACGCACAGAGAGAAACAGAACGCGGGCGTAGATGGGAGGTGGCGATCTCGTATGTGAATGCGCTTGTGTTTCATTCATCCGTTCATTTGATCTGTAGCCAAGAGTGCTTCAGGCATTCTGCGGCTGTGGCTCGGGTGTTTGGATCAAACTCGAGCATCGGTGTAAGAAAATCGGCAAATTCACGAGCCTCACTCGGCGACCACTCGTACTTTTCAGTCAGCACGTCGTACAAGCCCCAAGGTTTCAGGCCCGTTATGTGCTTAAGCTCGCCCTTCTTATTGAAAAAAGCGCGAGAATGCTTGCCAGACAATGCTATACGTCGTGGTATCTCACCTAACAACTCAATTATGTGTGCCAAATGATCCTCATCTCTGCAATAAATAAATATTTTTCATGTAAATTTTATTTCAAATAATGCTAGAATGATTCTTCTTTTTTTTATTGTATAATAACCTGCAGTAGTCCTGTCCACTGTGCGGTTCGAAAAGATAATCGCCAGTTGCAAGCTCAAAAGCCATGCAAGCTGTCGACCATATGTCAGCGGATGTGTTGTAGCCGGCACCGAGCAGAACTTCTAGCGATCGGTATTGACGCGTCTGGATGTCTTCGGTGAACTTTTTATGGACCCAGCAAGCGTTACCAAGATCTGCGATTTTCACCTCCACTTCGCAATCAACCACAGCAGGTTCAAGAGGCGTTACTTTGGACTTCTTTAATAAGAATTTCACATCACGCGATCGCGAATTTTCACCTAAAAATAGACAATCATAAAAGAATACGTTTTTTTCAGCTAATAACTAACGACAATAACTAAAAGAAAATTTTCTCTGGTAGCACAGTGGTAAGTGCACTCATTAATAGAAAAAAAAATCGAGAAGAAAATTCACCTTCACCACGATTGTCGGCATCGCCAGCACCTTTCTCGGTATTACTCGTCTCAGCGTCTTTGTCTTCATCATGATGCTCACTAGGCGACAACGGTTCATCCTCAGTAGCACTATCTGGCTTATCACCGCTTTCAGACATTGGCGTTGCATCGGCTGAGGCTGTTGATTCACCATTATTATCGGCGACCTCGGACATTCCATTGACGTGCATGGGGGCAGGGGACTGTTCAGAAATATCGTCCGGTGATTCTTTATTACTTTCCGCGTTATGCTCAATCGTCGCAGATTCGACTTCTTGTTCAGCGTTGTTTTCCACGATCGTTCTCGCTGACTCTCCGTTTTCTTTATGGTCTGAAAGAACAAATTTTTTAATGGGTATGTTTTTTTTTATAGAGATGAAATCAATAGTATAACAATAAAATAAATTCTTTTAAATACCAGTTGTATCTGTATCACCCTGTTTATTTTGTTCTTCCATTTCTTCAATTTGTTCCATTTGACGCTTGAGAAGCTCGTTCTGTCGTTTTGCTTTTTTCTTGAGCCGTTTCTTTTTATTTTTTGACATTTTAGTATTGGGCACCGGTTCTTGCAATTCTTTAGGTGCTGTAGACACCAGTGAAGCCGGTAAAGGCAAACCTAATGAATGGAGCTCAGTTGCTTCAGAGGCAAGCTTACGAATGTACGCCTCATCAACGCATAAAAGCACATTTTCTGGCTTAATATCCGTATGAATGATTTGACCTAATAATAAAAGAACGTTATCATTTTGAGAATTAAGAAAGGATTATATTTCAAATCAACTCATTACATTGACTTACATTTATTGTGTAAATAATCAAGTCCTTCGAGAACCTGTTTAATGATCCGCTTGACATTATTGCGCGGTATTCCTCGGTAATAGGACTTTATAATAAGCTTAAGAAGATTGTGACCAAGCACCTCAAACACCATGCAAACGTGCAGGCCGTTGACACCGCTGATTTTGAAATCGTTTAACAGCTGGACGGTCTTGTTGCGCTTGGGATCACTTGGATCAGTGTCGCGCACGTCCTTTAATAGTTGGATCTCGTCCAGAGCTGTTTCCGTAAAATGTGATGCCGATTTCACAACCTTGAGTGCCACAAAACGCTTATCCTACAATTAAAACAGTGCCATATTTAGCTTAAATTTGATATCACAAATAATTTTTTATTTCTCAAAACATTATTCATACTTGTAAGTCCCAACACAGCCAAACAGTGGAAAAATGTCCCCATCCAAGTTTTCTTGTTACATGATATCGGTTTAAGAAAAGGTCACCTATTTTTACTGGGTGGTAGCCACCTTTGCAATAATCACTGCTGTCTTCCTGTTCTGTTTCATCATCGTCACTGCTTACAAATAATTCATCTTCATCCTCAATAGTTTCATTACTTGAACTATGAGATGTTTCATTTCTGTAATTTGATAATACAATTATTTTATAGACAATCATTTTTCTGGTGAAAGTATACTTAAAAATAAACAAGATTTTTGACTGTTCAATCTTTTACTTAATAAGATTTTAATCAATATTTTTTAAATAATATTTATATAAACTTGTATATTTACTCAGATTTTTTCATGGCAATTGCTAGATGCACGCCTAATTTTAAAAACAAAACTAGTTGAGGTACAAATGAGAAAAAAATGCTTAAACAAAAATTGCAGGGCACTTAATACAAAATATACTACATAAGAGGTGTTAATGTCATTTTGTAAACAAAAAATATAAATAAAAGGGTATAGATTACTGGTACATCAAGTGAAACACAAGCGATAACAGACGAGATTCATAACAAAAAAATTAAATAAATTTAAATTGTCTCTTTAATTGCACTAGACACTTCAATATATAAGTAGATAAATGAGCAAATGTAAAATTAAATAAATTAATTTAGCATCATAACCTGTAGCCCAATGCGAAACGTCTATATATATATATATATATATATATATTTATATGTGCAATGTGCGTATTACGGAATTCTGTACGGTCCATATCCGGTAATTGACGCCAGTCGTATACGTCAAAAGTGGAGCCGTTTTTTAAAAAAATAAAACTTTTCTCTATTTAATATTTTTTTAATTAGTAATGTTGCTGTTATATGTTTATAGTAAATGTGTTAAAGTTAAAACATAAACATGAGTGTTACAAGAAATCAGAAAACGATTGTTTTAGTGCAAAAGTATTTTTTTAAGATTATTGATAAAGAAATAATATTTATGGCTATCATAAAATAAATATAGTGTTAAATATACCATCAAGAGAAGTTAGTGTAATTTTTTAAAGTATCTAATTATTATGCAAAATTTAATTAAATTTTTATTATAATTTTTTAAACTTTATAAATAGTAGTTATCTGAATCAGTGGATAGTCACTGATTTTCAGTGCAAAACCATTATAAGAAAATGAGTAGTTTTATGTCATAATAATTAACATTGATAATTTTTAATGGACAATTTTACATGGTTTCAAATTTACAGAGTAATTTAAAATTTGAATGTAATTATATGTTTATTATTTTAATTACCATTTTAAAATGTATTTTACTCTAATAGCTATACCTCAAAAGATTTTATCAACTTTTATTTTTTGTTGAGTTGGGTACTATAGTTTAAACTTTTTAAAAGCATAGCTAAACTGTAAAGAAAAATTTTACGATTAACTCAAATTTTTAGATCTAGGATTAGAAAACAGAAGAGTCCAGAAGATCTACAGACACGTTTATCCAAGTCAAATACTTTTCGAGTCTTAGTAAGTCAAATTAAAATCTTTATTGAATTTTAATTTTTTTTAATAAAAAATAATTGTATTTTTAAATTTGATTAAATATATTTTATAAATCTTTGATTTAGAGCTTAATCTATTTACATCTATTAATATTTTAAAAGGAGCATGTTTTAAATTTGAAAGAATTTTTAAATTATAATATAAATATATTTTTGTGTACCTAAATATAAATATTTTTTTAAATTAAACATTTTAAGACTAAAGAATATTTTTTTAAGGCATAAAATAAAATAAACACAAAATCAGTACAATAATTAAAACAATGATAGAAATTTATATGACGTTAATTTTAAACCTACTTGGTACAGTTCTTTAACAAACTGCTTCAGTAATCTAATAAGCTATGAAACAACAATTTTAACTACACAAATAATTTAAAAAATATTTTATATAATTATCCAATGTAAAATTTAATTTATTAAAAGTTTCAGATCTGATTCAAAATTTTGAATGAAATTGATACAATGAATAATGGATGACTTGATGAAGTGATCATAACCATATAGGTATCCTACCGCATCAAAGTAATAAACAATAAACCATAAAATGTATAAATTAGACATTGCAAAAAAAAATAGAAAAAAAAAAATAAATTTAGTATATTTTAACTACTTGAAAAGCACTATTTTATTATTTAAAGGTCAAATGAGAATTAAAAACAGCTCCATTTCTTTTCTAACCAAACTATGTAATAAAATTCTGCATAAGGATATCATGACAGTAAAGTTTGCCTAGCAACACTAAGAAAAAAGGGAACTTATCAATTGAACAAAGTAAAATTTAGGGCAAAAATGTAAAGGAATCCAGGGATAGAATGAATCAGCATACCTGTTGCCATTGCCACCACCGAAGTACTTGCGAGACTCAGACTCTTGCTGATACCCGCATGGAGTCTTGTTGGTCTGTCTATTGGACTGCTGTCTATTAAGCTGATCTTGCTGCTGCATTAGCTGCTGATCTGATTCAGCTGGCTGCTGCTGTTGGGTACCAGAAGTGGTAGTGGCTGCTGCAGTGGCTTGGTTACCATTGCCACCACCACCACCACCAGCAGCAGTACCAGTTCCACCGCCCTTGCCCTTGCGTTTGTTCGGCTTGTGACGCTTCTTCTTGGCCTGTATGGCCAGGACTCGCCTGTTGACATCCGTCTTATTCATCTCCGTGGAGAGGGGCGGGAACAGCTCCTCCGCTCCCAGCGCTTCCTTCTCCTCGGTGCTATCGCTACCCCCGTTGTTATCGTCGTCGTCGTCTTCTTCTTCGTCGTCGGCTAAGCCGACCTCGTTGTCTTCGTCTGCCTCTGGCTCCGCCGCAGCTGCGGCCACTTTCTCTTTCTTATTCTTCACCTCCTCTTCCTCTTCTTCCTTCTTCTCCACCACCACCACCTCCTTGCCCCGACTAACCAGCAGCAGCTCCACTGCCGACACTAGGGCCGAGCAGCGCGGCTTTCCTGGCGCTACGGCCACCCGCTTTGCTGCTAGGCTATATAGTCCTCTTTCTTCTCGTCGTTTTCGTGGTGGTTTGCTGTTGTCTCCGAGATTGGGCGCAGACAACGTCTATACGATCTCTTGATTCGTCCGCCAGTGGCTACTATAGTCTATAGCAGCAACAGCAGCAGCATCAGACCCGGACTTTCGTCGATATTATTGTCTTTCGCATTGCCGTCGTCGTGGGTCGCTACATATAGTCTTGGACGTCGTCGTCGTCGTCATCGTCACTGCTGGCGCCCTCGTTCCTGATGCTTGTGTGTTATTGCTGCCGCCACCGCCACCACTATACAGCAGGCCGTCGTGATGATGATGATGGGGAGCACCGGTGGTGGTGAGTTGGTGACTTCTGAGTTCTGATGATGATGATGATGCTGTTGACTGCGGCTGCTTTCGCGCAGTACGGACGCGCGTATTATGCTTATAAATATATATGTATATGTTGAGTAAATGTGTGTATATATAATCTTTTGTATGTATGTATGTATGTATGTATGTATGTATGTATACCTATAATAGCGCCAGCGCCTTCCTTACGGTTACGGCTACCGCGCCTTACCGTTGTTACACAGGTGTGCGTGCGTTTATAATAGGTAAAGGTACTCTATAGATATAGGGTAATTGTATATAGGTATAGGTAGATGCGGGTGCTACTGCAGAGTGCAGAGAAAGACTATTAAGCGCTCTGGTGCTCTCCTTTTTGGTTCATCACTTTAACCTAGCAATTTAGCAAATCGTCATCGTTAACAATTTAACAGTGAGTGAAAAAAAAGGTAAGTTAAGTCGGTAGAATCGTGATTATAGGTCGATTTAAATTTATTTTTCAAAGATTTTTAAATTATGATTAAAAAAAAAAAAAATTGCGCGCGAGAAGAATGAGCGTTGTCAAGATAAATATGTAAAATCACACGCACATATACACACACCTACACATATAAATATGCGCTCGGCGCTCGCGCGCACTGATCGCGCGTGCGGGAAATTAAAAGCAAAAAGCGCAAGTATAAATTCTGCAGTGTAAGGACTATATCCATATGATCAAGACAGCGCTATTATATATAGAGGAAGAGTCTATAACTTCTCACCAGCACTTCCTAGTTTGTTTTTACCAGACCTCTTTCCTGAATTCCTGATTTTTACGTACACTAAACAGTTTTTCTTTTTCTTTTTTTTTTAATTTCTTGCTAAAATTGGAAATACTCAACAAGCAAAAGATTAATACAATTTTCTAATTAATTAATTAATCATTTTAAATGATGTAATTTGAGATAAATTTTTTAATTTATTTAGATTATTAATCTAAGTTAAAAGGTAGAGTGGGGTTATACTGAATTTTTTCCCGTACTTTTTTTTTTTTTAATTTTCAATATTTTTATTTGGAACAAAAAATAAACTTAAACTAGAGATCTTTAGCTACAAATATTATTTTTCCGCGATCTTTTAAATGCAATGATTTATTTATAAATATACCAAAAATTTGAAAAAGATATAAAATCTTGAGGTTTTATTTACGAATATGGTGGATCGATCGTTCGGTAAAAATTTACTTTTATTTCTTTTGACAACTACCAAAAGGCCTCTAAGTTTTGCTCATTGCTCCGTTTGAATACTATTTACAATTTTTATTTGACAAAATATCAGAGTACACAGCCCCATACTCCTCTATTTATATTATAAACTATATTGTCCTGTTCAATAAATCAAGGACAAAATACTAACTGTTTTTATAAAAAAACGCGTATACGCGAGGTGAATTGATCATAAATCGCATAATATTAGAAATATCTACAATAAAGCTTTAGCTAGAATATATATAGCTATACTAATATGCTTGTAGTGTATAACGACGCCCCGTACGAAAACTATGATAAAGTATAGTTGTCTTACGAAGAATACGTTAAGTCCTGATTTAACGAAAAATACGCTAAGTAGAATTGTCTTA